>SKCR01037258.1:0-104404 GCA_019454045.1 Zanthoxylum bungeanum
CGCCATTGCTTCTCTAAGTCTTTTGGTCATCTGCCTCGTAATTGGCCCTTCTGGCACTTGTAATGCGTCCTTTGGTTTGTTGTCGGCCTGGATCATGTCATCCCCTCCCTCTTGAAAAGGATTCGACCTCGAATCTGTACCTGCATCAAAAGGAGTTAAGTCAGAAATTAAATGTAGCAGACACATTATACTTACCTTGTAAATCCAACTTGTATGCATTGTCATTAATCCGTTCCAAAACTTGAAATGGACCATCCCCTCTCGGTTGTAGCTTAGATTTACGTTGTTCAGGAAATCTCCTTGCGCATGTGTACCCAAACCCAATCTCCAGGATGAAATACCACACGCTTTCTTCCCTTATTAGCATGAGAAGCATATTGCTCATTCTTTCGTTGTATTTGCTCTCTTGCTTTCTCATGTATGTGCTTCACCAAATCGGCTTTCATTTTTCCATCTAACCCCGCATGCTCATCAACAGGCAATGGTAACAAATCTAATTGAGTTAGTGGCTGAAAACCATAAACAATTTCAAATGGTGAGTAAGATGTAGAGGAATGAATACTACGATTATATGCAAATTCAACAAAAGGCAAACAATCCTCCCAGGTTTTTAAGTTCTTATTGATAATAGTACGCAATAACTGAGTCAAAGTCCTATTAACAACCTCGGTTTGGCCATCAGTTTGGGGGTGGCAAGTAGTAGAATACACAAGTTTAGTTCCCAACTTACCCCATAAAACTTTCCAAAAGTGACTAAGGAACTTAACATCACGATCTGAAACTATACTCCGTGGAATCCCATGGAGTCGTACTACTTCTCTAAAGAACAAGTCAGCAATGTTAGTGGCATCATCAGTTTTATGACATACTATAAAGTGTGCCATCTTACTGAACCTATCAACCACTACAAAGATGGAATCTCTACCCTTCCTAGTCCTAGGTAAACCCAATATAAAGTCCATTGATACATCTACCCATGGCTCACTAGGTATTGGCAACGGTGTATACAACCCATGAGGCATAACCTTAGATTTAGCCTGTTTACAAGTTAAGCATTTATCACACAAACGCTCAATATCTCTCCGCATTTTTGGCCAATAGAAATGTTCACTCAATACCCCTAAGGTCTTGGTAATGCCAAAGTGCCCCATTAAACCTCCCCCATGTGCTTCCCTCACTAACAATTCACGCATACTACAAACAGGAATGCATAATCTATTTTCCCTAAACAGAAACCCATCATGTTGGTAGAATTTACTAAAAGCAGACTTTTCACATGCAGCATAGATAGTACTAAAGTCAATATCACTAGCATAAAGTTCTTTAATAAATTCAAACCCAAGCATTCTTGCACTCAATGAAGTAAGTAAAGCATACCTTCGCGATAGTGCATCGGCGACAATGTTTTCCTTACCTTGTTTGTAGCGGATTACATATGGAAATGTCTCAACAAACTCTAACCATTTTGCGTGTCGTTTGTTCAGTTTACCTTGTCCCTTCAGATGCTTCAATGATTCATGATCTGTATGGATCACAAACTCTCGAGGCCACAAATAATGCTGCCAAGTCTCAAGGGCTCGCACTAGCGCATACAACTCCTTGTCATATGTGGGGTACCTCAAAACTGCTCCATTTAGCTTCTCACTAAAGTAAGCTATTGGTCGCTTTTCTTGCATAAGAACAGCCCCAATGCCTATCCCGGATGCGTCACACTCAATTTCAAAGGTCTTCTCAAAGTTGGGTAGTGCCAAGACTGGTGCACTACACAACTTCATTTTCAGATCCTGGAATGCCCGCTCTTGCTCTTCACCCCATTTGAAGCCAACAGTCTTCTTCACTACTTCAGTCAGTGGTGCTGCAATACTACTGAAGTCTTTAACAAATCTACGGTAGAAGCTTGCTAATCCATGGAAGCTTCTGACTTCTGTCACTGTTGCTGGTGTTGGCCAATCCTTAATTGCCTTCACCTTTTCTAAATCTACCTCGATGCCATCTGCACTCACAACAAATCCAAGGAAGACAATTCTATCCATACAAAAAGTGCACTTATCAAAGTTAGCATACAGTTTTTCTTGCCTTAACACATCAAGAACATGCTTCAAATGCATAACATGCTCATCTACTGTTTTACTGTAAACTAAGATGTCATCAAAATAAACTACAACAAACTTACCTAAAAATGCACGCATAACATGATTCATCAATCTCATAAATGTGCTAGGTGCGTTTGAAAGACCAAATGGCATAACTAACCATTCATACAAGCCATACTTAGTCTTAAATGCAGTTTTCCACTCATCTCCCTCTCTCATGCGAATTTGATGGTATCCACTCTTTAAATCAATCTTACTAAAAATTTTGAAACCATGCAATTCATCCAACATGTCATCTAGTCTAGGAATGGGGTGACGATACTTTACCGTAATATTGTTGATAGCTCGGCAATCAACGCACATGCGCCACGTCCCATCTTTCTTAGGAACTAGAAGCACTGGTACTGCACAAGGACTCATGCTTTCCCTGACATACCCCTTGTCCATCAACTCTCGTACTTGCCTTTGTAGCTCATTTGTCTCCTCGGGATTGCTCCTATAAGCCGGTCTGTTAGGAATGACTGCTCCAGGTATGAAGTCTATCTGGTGCTCGAAACCTCTAATGGGTGGAAGCCCACTAGGTATGTCCTCTGTCAGTACATCACTGTAATCCTGCAAAAGAGATGAAATAGACACAGGAAGCAAAGGGTTAGTGTTAGTAAAATAAATATGATGCTCTTTATAGACTAACAATAGCATGAGCTTGCTAGCCTTGAATGCTTTCCTCGCTTCACCCTCACCCATGTAGAAACCCTTTTTAACTCTCCCTTTTGTTTCCCCCTCACGTTCACTCACACTCCCCTTGGGAACTCCCACGACTTTGGCCTTATTTTTCTCACCAGATACGTCACTCTCACTAGTCTCACCCAAGGTGGTGTTTCCCTTCGCTCTCTCTTTGTCACGCTCAAGTTGCAACTTAACCTGGTCTTCATGGACTTGTGCAGGTGTAAGTGGGTACAATGTAATGGGTTTTCCTTTATGCTGAAAAGAGTATTTATTCTTGAACCCATCATGAATAACCTTCTTATCAAACTGCCACGGTCTACCCAAAAGAATATGTCATGCATGCATCGGTATCACATCACATAGGACATCATCTGTGTATGGCCCAATGGTAAAACTCAACAATACTTGCTTTGTCACACTTATTTCCCCACAATCATTTAACCATTGCAACTTGTAAGGCTTCGGGTGTCTCAAGCAACTCAACCCCAATCGCTCAATCAAAGCTGTGCTAGCAACATTAGTACAACTGCCCCCATCTATAATCATACTACACCCCTTACCATTCACACGACACCTAGTATGGAATATGTTCTCCCTCTGCTGCATACTCTCATCCTCTACAACATGTGCACTCAAAGCACGCTTGACAACTAAGGATAAGTTATTCAGCGGGTATGCAGCTCCCTCATGGTCACTAGCATCCTCCAACTCTGGCATCTCATCATCAACCTCACTATCAGTAGAGTACACATCTCCACTCTTCTTATCAATCACTAAGGTACGTCTATTGGGACATTCTGAAGCATAGTGTCCCATGCCCAAACATTTAAAACACTTGACATCCTTAGTTCTAGTAGTTGTACCGTCGGGTTTTGGTCTAGGTTTACTCGATTCAGCAGTCTCTTTACCCTTGGTACTAGGTTCGGCCCTAGGCTTATTAAAGCCTCCACTGAACTCGCCTCTAGGCTTGTCAAAGCCTCCATCCCGCTTCTCATTCGGAACCCATTTTCCCTTCCATGCAGAAGTAGCCTGAGTACCAAATCTGGATGTTGACCTTTTCTTGAGTTGCCTTTCTACCTTGATAGCCATGTGAAGCATATCCTCCAAATCAACACAGTGATGCAACTCCACCATATTTGCTATCTCTCTATTCAAGCCCCCTAGAAACCGTGCCATAGTAGCTTCTGCATCCTCAACTACATTTGCCCTGATCATGGCAACTTCCATCTCTGTGTAATAGTCTTCAACACTCTTGGCCCCCTGATACAGATGTTGTAGTTTCTGATACAACTCCCTATAGTAATGGCTGGGTATAAATCTTTTTCTCATGAGACCTCTAAGTTCTGCCCACGTCTGAACCGGTCTCTCATAGTTTCTCCTCCGAGTAGAGACAAGCTGATCCCACCAAATCATAGCATAATCGGTAAACTCAATTGCTGCCAGACTGATCTTCTTCTCGTCTGAGTAGTGATGACAGTTGAAAATCAATTCTATTTTCTTTTCCCATTCTAAATAAGCTTCAGGATCATTCTTGCCTTTGAAAGTTGGTATCTTGATCTTGATGGTACCTAGATCACCATCTACATCTCCTCGCCTTCCAAATCCTCTCTGATCATAATCCCCTCTTCTGGCATCAAATGCACCTCTATCATCAAACCGTCTATCCCTCCTATCATTCCTCCTATCAAACCTCCTATTAGGCCTCCTATCATGCCCAGGCTGAAATCTCTCCTCCACATCATCAAAACCATCAGAATCATCAAACTCATTTTCAGCTTCTTCTTCATCTGGTGGTACATACTGTGGTGGTACACGGCGAGGTGGCACATTATGAGGTGGTGGTACATTATGGGGTGGTGGTACATTCTGAGGTGGTGGTGGTGCTCTGGGACCGCTACCAGTTTGAATACTCTCTACACTCTTGGTCAATCTCTCCACAGCAGTATTCATGTTCTCAATCATATCTGTAAACTTCCTATCCAAAGCCTCAAGCTTATCTTCAGTGGTTAGACCTGCCATCTCAACACTAAGAAAACAGATTAGAAATAACAAGAAAGTAAAGCAAATATGTAAATCCTCACAATCTCACGTGTTTACACTCGAATGATATCACTCCACTCGTGTTTGCACTCTATTGGCTTTTACCCGATACTGTGCTCACAATCACTGCCTTTTACCACTCTTGAGTTCGTCCTCAATTCAAATGTGAACCACACTCAATCCAAGGATACAAACCAAATGTAGTCCTCAAGCTAGCATGAACACAACGGACCCAATAATATATATATATATATATATAGGGCAGGCGAAAAACAAAAACACGACAGAGGCTGATTTAGGTTCTGATTTCAGAGGCTACTGGTCAGGGTCTGATTTCAGAGGCTGATTTAGGTTCTGATTTCAGAGGCTGGTTTCCAAAGCCTGATTTCAAAGTCTGATGAGGGTCTGAATCCAGGGTCTGAAGTCAGAGGCTGCTGGTCAGTGTCTGATTTCAGAGTCGAATAAGGGTCTGATTTCAGGGTCTGAATTCAGAGGCTAATTTTCAGAGGTTACTGGTCAGAGTCTGAATTCAGAGGCTACTGGTCTGGGTCTGATTTCAGAGGCTAAGTTTCAGGGTCTGATCTCAGAGGCTAATTTTCAGAGGTTACTGGTCAGGGTCTGATTTCAGAGGCTGATTCAATGGTTAAGTTTCAGGGTCTGATCTCAGAGTCTGATTTCAGAGGCAGATTTCAAAGGTTACGTTTTAGGTCTGATTTCAGACTTCACTAGGGTTTAGAAACAAAACACACAGCCGCCAAGAACATGCTTATTTCTCAAACATATGCTAAAGAACAGAATGACTATGACGAACTGATAGGATGAACAGAACAGAAGCCCAGAACTGGAAAAAGATAAAAGATGAGCTGATATGCAGAACAACAAAAACCAGATCCAGACTATGCTTCACAACAAAACCAGATCCAGAATATGAACAAAACAAAAACAGAAACAAAACAAGATCCAACAAGAACTGAAACGAAAATAACAAAGAACAAAATAAAAACAGAATCAAACAAAAGGAAAAGATAGAAAAATCAGACCTTGGAACCCTGAGCTCTAGATACCAAATGACAAGAAACCCACTTAGATTCGAAATCCAAGTAAACCCCAAGCAACGGACAGAACCCCAAGAACCGCGAATTTGATTTTGTAGGAACAAAACCCTTCCAAGGCCACAAAGAAGACCCACAAAGAACTTGCCCTTGAGAACCTTAAGATGAATCCTTGTAGTGTTTTTGCTAGCAAATGGAGACGCCACTAAGTTTGCCAAACTTAGATAAGTCGATTCAAACTTGAAAAGGGGAATCCCTCCCTTACAAGAATTCGGCCATAGCCAAAGCTTTAAGCTTTTGAGTTTATAAATTTCGTTGGTTCCCTCAAATGAAGAAGAAAGTAAGCTTAAATAGTGTTACAAAAAGAAACCCTAAAGGCATAAAGACAACAATGCCCCTAAAAACGAAATTACACAAATATCAAGTTTTTAAGCCTTCAAATGCCTAGGAAGCTTTATTCTAAACTGATTTGGCCAAGTGAAATGGTTTTGGGCCCTTTCCATCCAATCCCACATGCATCTCTATTTGTTTGTTGCAGTCGACCATAAAACTCTGAACTAATCCCGCCATTGCTTCTCTAAGTCTTTTGGTCCTCTGCCTCGTAATTGGCCCTTCTGGCACTTGTAATGCGTCCTTTGGTTTGTTGTCGGCCTGGATCATGTCACGCATGCTCGCGGTGTATTCTTTGTGGCTGTTCGAGTGAGGACATCGATCATATTTTCTTTCAGTGCCCTTTTTCCTCGAGGGTTTGGTCGTCTGTGCTTGCCATGTGTGGTTTAGATTGGAGTTGCCGAGATTGGCACCATACTGTTGAGTGGCTTTGTCAGTTCTCCGGTGCCTCGTTATGGCACCTTCTGGTTCGTCTGTCCTTTGCAGCGTCAGTATACCATATATGGAGGGAGAGGAATGCTCGCACTCATGATATGCCTCTTAGGCCAGTTTCTGTTCTTCTTTATGATCTTGTTTTTGATGTTCGGAATCGTGTCAGTTCTTTACGTAAGGTGAAACCATCTTATGACAATAAATGGCTTCACCTTTCGTGGCACCTGCCCGATGACATCTTTAGTTGATCTCTTGTAGCCGTTTGGCTTTCTTCTAGGAGGGCCTGTCCTCTCTAGTTCCTGGGGGATGCCCCTTTGCTCTTGTATAGTTTTCTTTTGGTTATAATACTTACCTTATCCAAAAAAAAATCCTTGATCAAGGAAACAGAGGATGCATCTTCTTTACGAAAATCATAAGGTCATCCGCAAAGCAGAGATGAGTAAGACGGTCCTTAGAACACCGCCAGTGGAACTGGAAACCCGGATTAGAAGCCATATTACGAAGAAGACCTGACAAAACTTCCATAGCCAAAACAAAAGGATAAGGAGACATAGGATCACCTTGTCGCAACCCACGACCCCCAGAGAAAAAACCATGCAGCTCTCCATTAATAGAAACAGAAAATCTAGTAGTAGTCATACAGTCCTGAACCCAAACCACCATCCTCACTGGAATACCAACAGTCCGCAGAACCTCAACTAGAAAATCCCAACGAACAGTGTCATAAGCTTTCATCAAGTCAATCTTCAGAGCACATCTCTGGGAACTGCCATTCCGGTGATAATTCCGAACCAATTCCTGACACAAAAGAATATTGTTGCTGATACGCCTTCCAGCGACAAAAGTAGATTGATTATGACTGATCACTGATGGGAGGATAACCTTGATTCTATTCGCAATAAGCTTAGCAATGCACTTGTAAATAGTATTACAACAAGAAATAGGCCTATAATCCTTAACTTGGGAAGGGTTAGGAATCTTAGGAATCAGAGCAATGGATGTAGCATTAACTTGCCTCAAAAGACGCCCAGAAGAAAAGAAAGAGTGAATAGCACATTGGACATCATTCCCCACAATATCCCAACACTTCTTAAAGAAACCCGAATTAAACCCATCTAGACCTGGAGCTTTATTGTCCTTCAACCCGAATAGGACAGCCTTAATCTCCTCATCCGAAACCTCCCGAGCAAGAGCCACACTCTGCTCAGCAGTCACATGTCTATTAATAGCAGATTGAAGGGCCACCCTATCAAAATCCTTCTCACCATGCTGAGGACCTAAAGGGGTCTCAAAAAAAGAAACAATCTCATCTCTAACCATGACATCTTCCTCCACACGGGTCCCATCCTCCTTAGTAATAGAAGTAATCTTACTACGACCGTGAAAACTCTTCATAACGGTAAAAAAGAATTTAAAATTCTGATCCCCAAGGTTAAGCCACTGAACACGAGATTTCTGTCTATTGAAGCCTTCTTCAGCCCGACTCAAAACACCATAACTTAACGAAAGACGAGCTTCTTCAGCTAGCAGAGCAGGGTCACTAGGGTAGTCCTGTAAAGCACACTGCACTCTGTCCAGCTCCTTCCTAAACTCCAAAACTCGACACGAAATCTTAGAGAAATGCTTAACATTAAATTTCTTCAATGCCAACTTAACATTCTCCAGCTTACAACATAAACGGAACATCGGAGTACCAAGAACATCAATATCCCAAGCCCTAGCCACAACAGAGAGAAAATCAGGATGATCCACCCAAAATTGAAAGAACTTAAAGGGGATTTTCCTCTTAGGGAGCTCTGCAAGCTTAACAACCATAGGAGAGTGATCAGAAATACGGGGAGGAAGAGAGCGGGCAGAAGAACCCGGGAAACGACACTCCCAAGGAGAATTAACAAGAACACGGTCCAACTTGCGCCAAATAGGAGACTGAATCTGCTTATTAAACCAAGTAAACTTACAACCAGAGAACTGAAGATCATCCAAACCAGCCTGACCCAAACAGCAACCAAAATCATCTTTCCAAGCTGGCCAAGCCACAAATCCACCACAATGCTCAATCAGAGAACGGATAGCATTGAAGTCACCCAGAACAAGCCACGGAGAATCATCAAAAGTACTACCACTAGTAATCAGGTCAGCCCAAAGTTCCCGCCGCTTCTCGTAGTCACACTTACCATAAACCACTGAAACTACACAATTCCACATCCCAGAAATAGGAGTCACACGACAATGGATAACTTGTGCTGAGGACTGAATAATGCTAACAACAACGTCACTAACAAACCCAGATACGACCGAACGGGCAAATATCAGAGTGGCAAAAAAACTTCCATGAAGGATTTATCACACGAGAGATATTCATAAAATTAACCACCTTAACCTTGGTTTCAACTAAACCACACAACGAGAGCTTCTCATCACAAAGAAACCTCCTAACTTCAGCATGTTTTAATGGGTCATTGAGACCCCTAATATTCCAACAACCAAAAATCATTAAAACAGATGAAAAAAGGCCAAACCCACGATATCAACGTTGACGAACCCCCTAGGGGACTTCCTCTTCTGTCTCCTTTTACCACCAGAACTCTTTTTAGATTTGTTACCATAAGCTAATTTCTTAGAGTCCAGGGAATCAACAGCCTTAATAGCCAAACTGTTAACCATAGGAATGGGCGAATCATAAGCTACAGAAGGCGAGCACTCATTTAACTCAGAAGTAGGGTGTTTTTGATTGATCATGAGTATTTCTTTGAGTTAAGCATTGGCTATTTAGGTCAAAATTGGGGCTTTTGTTTTCTTTGCTTGAATCAAGTGTTTAGTTGTTAATTCTAAGTTACTAGGACGTATTTAACATTGTTATTAAGTATTAGTGTCAAAAATCCTTAAAAAAAAAAGAATCAGAACAGATTCGACTTAGTGAGATTTATTGACATATCTTGTCTTGCTATTGTTGAATACATGCAATTAGAGTTGTTTCCATAGGTATTATTCATATCAACTTTGCAAAAAATCAGAATTGACATCATTCATCTTGGCATTTACGTGAGCTTACTTGTTTGCATTCTTGTGAAGTTAGCACAATCTTGCGAGTTTGAGTGGAATGAAAGAAAGGTTGAGTGTATTATTGATGAATTTGAATGTGTAATTGATGAAACAAATCTGAATGCGCCAAATTTGGATACTAGAGTGAGTTGTATCATTGTTATCTTGCTGATTTGTGTTGTTAATGTTGAAGAATCAAGTGAAGCAAGGTTGAGTGCACCAAATTTGCACTAAATTCGGGTGTATCCAAGCAAGTATCACTTGCCACCTCTTGAAATATTGTTATTATAAGTGAAGAGGCAAGAAATTCATCATTAGCTTGACATGGGAACTTGTGTGTAATCATTTGTTTTTAAGGTGCTTGAAGAGGCAAGTAGCTGCATCACATAGTTGCTTGTAAAAACTATTTACTTAGCTTGTAATTTGACTTGGTTGAATTGAAAATTGAGTTAGTTACATTGTAACTAGATCATTTATACTCATTTGCAAGTTGAAAGGTAGACATTACCACATTGCCGAATTGATTATATGAGTTACATTGTCATTTGAGTTGTATTTACATGTATTGCAAGTGCTAAGGATATAACTTGAAAATTACCGAATGTGGTAATCTTGTTATTTGCATTGTATTTCATTTGCTTTGTATACACTTTGATTGTGAGAGACAACAGAAAAGAGTGAAAAGAAAAAAAAGAATTGGTCGCATTGTGCTTAGCTTGATTAGACCATTTGCAAGTTGATTGGATTGCTTTACATGAGTTACATTGATATTTGATTTGGTTTGTATTGGTTTGAGCTTGAAAGACTATATTTGTGTTATAGCCGAATTAAATCCTTTGTGCTTCATTGTGTTTCATTGGAGTGTAAACACTTGTGAGTGTGTGTGAGAAGAAAAGAAAGGTGAGCTCAAACACTAGAGCGAGTGACCACAAAATTGCTTCAGTGACACGTTGCTTGCTTATTTATTGCATTTAGAGCACTCTAGCTATAGGTTTCTTTCGATTGAGTCTCCGTGATTTCTTATCTTATTTGCTTTATTCCACATGTTCTATATATACATTGTGTTTCTGCTAGCTTGTGGACTACACCTTAGTTGACCATTCTGGGAATTTAGTTGATTTGTAATTGAATTGAGGAAGAACTCAATAGTGGTAAAAGGCAGTGAGTGTGAGCACAGTATCGGGTAAAAGCCAATAGAGTGCAAACACGAGTGGAGTGATATCATTCGAGTGTAAACACGTGAGATTGTGAGGATTTACATCTTTATTTTGCTTTTATATTTTCTAATATGTTTGTTTAGTGTTGAGATGGCAGGTCCAAGTTTAACCATTGATGATAAGATCAAGGTTTTGGATACTTTCAAAAGTGATATCCAAGATATTATGAGTGGTTATAGAAGATCTTATGAAAATTGGAAAAATACTTGGAAGGTAACTAAATATGCAGTGAATGAAGAGAGTACTCAACAACCAAAAGCTATTGAAGTTGTGCGTAATGAAGTGAGAATCACTTGTGATGTTGAGTGCATAGCGAATGAAAACACTTGTGAGGCCTTGAATATTGTGAATTGTGTTATAAGTGACATGGTGAGTGAAAATGCTTGTGAGACCCTGAGCATTGAGGGAGTAAACACTTGTGAGGTAGTGTGCTTTGAGGTTGAAAAACATAGTGAAGCTGAGCAGGTGTGTGAGCAGGACTTTGCAAGTATGGTTGAGATAGTGGCCATGAGTGATGATGAAGCTGTGAGAGCTGGTGAAAAGAAAGTAGATGTAGTGGTGAAGTTTTTCCATAACATTTTCTCTATTGTTTATGCTTTTTCATCGCAGGTACAAGTGGTCAAGTATGATTCTTTTCTATTTCAATATCATCGTCCAATTGATTTTTTCATAACTATCTATGATCCGGGTTCGGATTCGAGGACGAATCCATTTCAAGAGAAGGAGAATGACATGATCCAAGGGACAACATTTGACATGAATGCAGTCACTCAAGGAACATTAGAGCTTTTGAAATTGCCAACAGGCCCAATCACATGCCAAAGAGCTAAGAAGATCACAGACGCAATAGCGAGGCCAGAGTTTGCATATAATAGATGCATTCATCCTTCTAGTTTTTACTTGCCTTATGAATTGATTATGATTTGAATTCCTTAACTCCTATTGATTTATTATCTTTGATTGTTATTAAGCTTGGGAGTATGAATGATAAGGGAAAGGCGGAGTTGGTGAGAATAATTGGTTTCCAACACTTTGTGTTTGACCCCGGCAATTGGATGTGGCTTTATATGCAAGAGGAAAATATCCAAGTTGAAACCAAGAGGAGATGGACCTTTTCAAGTCTTGGAAAGGATCAATGATAATGCATATAAGCTAGATTTGCAAGGTAAGTATAATGTATCTGCTACTTTTAATATTTCTGACTTAACTCATTTTGATGCAGGTTCAGATTCGAGGTTGAATCCTTTTCAACAAGGAGGGCACATGATTCCAACCACAGCAGAGACATTACAGGACGCAGCTAACAACTTGGAGGAGTCCATACAGTTGCCCACAGGTCAAATCAGACGCCAAAGAGCAAAGAAGATCAGAGAGGCCTTTGCGGTACAAGCTCAGAGCTATGTGACCAGTTGCAGCAACCAAGTCAAGTGCACACCAGAGACACATATGGGCATGACCAGAGAGGCCCCCAAGCTATTTCATTTGACCCAGATCAGCTCAGACTGAAGCATAGCAGAGCCGCTTCAGCACCAGCACCCTTTTGACCCGATTTGACCTATTTTGGGACTATGTTGAATTCGGCCAAATGGGGGCATTTTTGTCATTTTTGCTCGACATGTTGACTTTATTTATGATGTAATTAGCATGGTTGACTATGCCATTAGGCTTAATTATGCTTAGATTTGTACTTAGTCGGAAGCACGTCAATTTACTATAGCATGTAAGCACCTCAATTAGCTTAAGTGAGATTAGCTTCTAATCTTTGTTTTAAGTTTATTTAGGTACAAAAGGACCTTAATGGTCGTGGTTGAGGTGCTTGACTTAGGGCTTTTGGTAATTTTAACTCCAGGGTCATTTTAGCCTTTTTACTCTCTTGTATATGACTCTTCTTTGTATTTTGGAGACAACCAACGTAATATACAGAATTTTGAAAGAGAGAAAAGCTTGAGATTTCCATGGCTATGGCCAAAACCTTGTTGAGGGAGGGATTCCCCTTTTCAAGTTCAAATTGACTTATCTAAGCTTGGCAACTAAGTGACGTCTCCATTGCTAGCAAAATACAATCTGATTTCATGCTTGTGGTTATCATGGACGTGAATTTCATGGTGGTTAGGGGCTGATCTTGGTTGGGTTTTGTTCCTACAAAATCAGTATTCAAAGTTCTTGGGGTTTTGAGAAAAATGCTTGTGGGTTTGCTTGGTTTCCAACCCAAGTGAGTTTCTTGTCGTTTGGTATCAGAGCTTAGGGTTCCAAGGTCTGATTTTCCTATCTTTATGTGTTGTTTGATTGTGTTTTCATCTTTGTTCTTTGTTGATTTAGTTTCGGCATCAAGGTTTTATTTCCACCTTGATTCGGCCATTGTAGTATTTTGTTGTTTCTTGCTGATTCTTCTTGATTTGTGATCAAAATAGCACGAATAACATTCTGTCCTTGAGTGTTTTTGATTGATCATGAGTATTTCTTTGAGTTAAGCATTGGCTATTTAGGTCAAAATTGGGGCTTTTGTTTTCTTTGCTTGAATCAAGTGTTTAGTTGTTAATTCTAAATTACTAGGACGTGTTTAACATTGTCATTAAGTTATGAGTGTCAAAAATCCTTAAAAAAAAAAAGAATCAGATCATATTCGACTTAGTGAGATTTATTGACATATCTTGTCTTGCTATTGTTGAATACATGCAATTAGAGTTGTTTCCATAGGTATTATTCATATCAACTTTGCAAAAAATCAGAATTGACATCATTCATCTTGGCATTTACGTGAGCTTACTTGTTTGCATTCTTGTGAAGTTAGCACAATCTTGCGAGTTTGAGTGGAATGAAAGAAAGGTTGAGTGTATTATTGATGAATTTGAATGTGTATTGATGAAACAAATCTGAATGCGCCAAATTTGGATACTAGAGTGAGTTGTATCATTGTTATCTTGCTGATTTGTGTTGTTAATGTTGAAGAATCAAGTGAAGCAAGGTTGAGTGCACCAAATTTGCACTAAATTCGGGTGTATCCAAGCAAGTATCACTTGCCACCTCTTGAAATATTGTTATTATAAGTGAAGAGGCAAGAAATTCATCATTAGCTTGACATGGGAACTTGTGTGTAATCATTTGTTTTTAAGGTGCTTGAAGAGGCAAGTAGCTGCATCACATAGTTGCTTGTAAAAACTATTTACTTAGCTTGTAATTTGACTTGGTTGAATTGAAAATTGAGTTAGTTACATTGTAACTAGATCATTTATACTCATTTGCAAGTTGAAAGGTAGACATTACCACATTGCCGAATTGATTATATGAGTTACATTGTCATTTGAGTTGTATTTACATGTATTGCAAGTGCTAAGGATATAACTTGAAAATTACCGAATGTGGTAATCTTGTTATTTGCATTGTATTTCATTTGCTTTGTATACACTTTGATTGTGAGAGACAACAGAAAAGAGTGAAAAGAAAAAAAAGAATTGGTCGCATTGTGCTTAGCTTGATTAGACCATTTGCAAGTTGATTGGATTGCTTTACATGAGTTACATTGATATTTGATTTGGTTTGTATTGGTTTGAGCTTGAAAGACTATATTTGTGTTATAGCCGAATTAAATCCTTTGTGCTTCATTGTGTTTCATTGGAGTGTAAACACTTGTGAGTGTGTGTGAGAAGAAAAGAAAGGTGAGCTCAAACACTAGAGCGAGTGACCACAAAATTGCTTCAGTGACACGTTGCTTGCTTATTTATTGCATTTAGAGCACTCTAGCTATAGGTTTCTTTCGATTGAGTCTCCGTGATTTCTTATCTTATTTGCTTTATTCCACCTGTTCTATATATACATTGTGTTTCTGCTAGCTTGTGGACTACACCTTAGTTGACCATTCTGGGAATTTAGTTGATTTGTAATTGAATTGAGGAAGAACTCAATAGTGGTAAAAGGCAGTGAGTGTGAGCACAGTATCGGGTAAAAGCCAATAGAGTGCAAACACGAGTGGAGTGATATCATTCGAGTGTAAACACGTGAGATTGTGAGGATTTACATCTTTATTTTGCTTTTTATTATTTCTAATATGTTTGTTTAGTGTTGAGATGGCAGGTCCAAGTTTAACCATTGATGATAAGATCAAGGTTTTGGATACTTTCAAAAGTGATATCCAAGATATTATGAGTGGTTATAGAAGATCTTATGAAAATTGGAAAAATACTTGGAAGGTAACTAAATATGCAGTGAATGAAGAGAGTACTCAACAACCAAAAGCTATTGAAGTTGTGCGTAATGAAGTGAGAATCACTTGTGATGTTGAGTGCATAGCGAATGAAAACACTTGTGAGGCCTTGAATATTGTGAATTGTGTTATAAGTGACATGGTGAGTGAAAATGCTTGTGAGACCCTGAGCATTGAGGGAGTAAACACTTGTGAGGTAGTGTGCTTTGAGGTTGAAAAACATAGTGAAGCTGAGCAGGTGTGTGAGGAGGTCTTTGCAAGTATGGTTGAGATAGTGGCCATGAGTGATGATGAAGCTGTGAGAGCTGGTGAAAAGAAAGTAGATGTAGTGGTGAAGTTTTTCCATAACATTTTCTCTATTGTTTATGCTTTTTCATCGCAGGTACAAGTGGTCAAGTATGATTCTTTTCTATTTCAATATCATCGTCCAATTGATTTTGCATAACTATCTACTTCTATGATGGGTTCGGATTCGAGACGAATCCATTTCAAGAGAAGAAGAATGACATGATCCAAGGGACAACATTTGACATGAATGCAGTCACTCAAGAACATTAGAGCCTTTGAAATTGCCAACAGGCCCAATCACATGCCAAAGAGCTAAGAAGATCACAGACGCAATAGCGGGGCCAGAGTTTGCATATAATAGATGCATTCATCCTTCTAGTTTTGACTTGCCTTATGAATTGATTATGATTCGAATTCTTTAACTCCTATGTGACGCGGAACTCACTTGGAGGATTAGGCCAAGCAAACCCCTCGCAACGGAAAGAACCCCAAGAACCGCGAGTTTGATTTTGTAGGAACAAAACCCTTCCAAGGCCACAAAGAAGACCCACAAATAACTTGTCTTTGAGAACCCTTAAGATGATTCCTTGAAGTGTTCTGCTAGCACGGAGACGCCATTAAGGTTGCCACACCTTAGATAAGTCGATTGCATGAAATAAGGGGAATTCCTCCCTTAAGCAATTTAGGCAATAGCCAAGACTTCAAAATGAAGATGAAATTCGAAATTTGGTGATTAGCTTCTCATTAAGATGAAATGAGTTTAAATAGTACAATGAAAGAAACCCTAATGGGTGCAAAATGACCAAAACACCCTAAGTTGCTAACTAATGGCTATTAAATGGCCATGCCCTTAATAGACATTTAATAACAAACACAAAGTCAAAAGAAACAAAGACTTATCAATAACAAACAAAGACTTAATAAATAACTTTGCCAAAAAGTCTAAAGTAAAAACACAAAATCATAAAAGTCAACAAATGTGGAAAACTTTTCCAAATTTGTCTAAAGTTGTTTCCTTGCACCAAAAGTCCTCCAAATTCGTGGCTTCCATGTATAAAGGCATAATGATGTGTCATAAAGTCCAATAAGTCTTGTCTTGGCCGAATATTTAGTGTCGGGCTTGAATCGGCTTGATCCGTTAAAAATATACTCGGCTTCAAGATTGTTGGTGCGTTACTCTGGTATGACTTGGGTCAAGTGAAATAGCTTTGGACCCACTCCATTGAAGCCCTCATGTGATGCTAATATGCCTTGGAGTTGTCTGTCACACTCGACCATGGCATTCTGCGCTATCCCCGCCATTGCGTCTATGATCTTCTTAGCTTTTTGGCGAGTGATTTGACCTGTTGGCAATTGCAAAGGATCTAATGTTCCTTGAGTTGTTGGATTCATTTCATTCCCTCCCTCTTGAAAAGGATTCGACCTCGAATCTGTACCTGCATCAAAAAAAGTTAAGTTAGAAACATTAAATGTCGCAGAAACATTATGCTCACCTTGTAAATCCAACTTGTATGCATTGTCATTAATCCGTTCCAAGACTTGAAATGGACCATCCCCTCTCGGTTGTAGCTTGGATTTACGTGTTCAGGAAATCTTTCCTTTCGCATGTGTACCCAAACCCAATCTCCAGGTTGAATACCACACACACGTTTTCTTCCCTTATTGGCATGAGAAGCATATTGTTCGTTCTTTCGTTGTATGTGCTCTCTTGAATTCTCATGTATGTGTTTCACCAAATCAGCTTTCTTTTTTTCCATCTAACCCTACATGCTCATCAACAGGCAATGGTAACAAATCTAATGGAGTTAGTGGTTGAAAACCATAAACAATTTCAAATGGTGAATAAGATGTGAAAGAATGAATGCTACGATTATATGCAAATTCAACAAAAGGCAAACAATCCTCCCAAGTTTTCAAGTTCTTAGAGACAATAGTACGCAATAACTGAGTCAAACTCCTATTAACCACTTCAGTTTGTCCATCAGTTTGGGGATGACAAGTAGTAGAATACAAAAGTTTTGTTCCTAACTTACCCCATAAAACTTTCCAAAAGTGACTAAGGAATTTAACATCACGATCTGAAACTATACTCCGTGGAATTCCATGGAGTCGTACCACTTCTCTAAAGAATAAGTCAGCAATGTTAGTGGCATCATCAGTTTTATGACATGCTATAAAGTGTGCCATCTTACTGAACCTATCAACCACTACAAAGATGGAATCTCTACCATGCCTAGTCCTAGGTAAACCCAATATAAAGTCCATTGATACATCTACCCACGGCTCACTAGGTACAGGCAACGTGTATACAACCCATGGGGCATAACCTTAGATTTAGCCTTTTTACAAATCAAGCATTTATCACACAAACGCTCATATCTCTCCGCATTTTAGGCCAATAAAAATGTTCACTCAATACCCCTAAGGTCTTAGAAATGCCAAAGTGCCCCATTAAACCTCCCCCATTGCTTCTCTAACTAACAACTCACGCATACTACAAACAGGAATGCATAATCTATTCTCCTTAAACAGAAACCCGTCATGTTGATAGAATTTATTAAAGGTAGACTTTTCACATGCAGCATAGATGGTACTAAAGTCAGTATCATTTGCATAAAGTTCTTTAATAAATTCAAACCCAAGCATTCTTGCACTCAATGAAGTAAGTAAAGCATACCTTCGTGATAGTGCATCAGCGACAAAGTTTTCCTTACCTTGTTTGTAGCTAATTACGTATGGAAATGTCTCAATGAACTCCAACCACTTTGCGTGTCGTTTGTTCAACTTACCTTGGCCTTCAAGTGCTTCAATGATTCATGATCAGTATGGATCACAAATTCTCGAGGCCACAGATGACTGCCAAGTCTCAAGGGCTCTCACTAGCGCATACAACTCCTTGTCATATGTGGGGTACCTTAAAACTGCTCCATTCAGCTTCTCACTAAAGTAAGCTATTGGTCGCTTTTCTTGCATAAGAACAGCTCCAATGCCTATTCCGGATGCATCACACTCAATCTCAAATGTCTTTTCAAAATTGGGTAGCGCCAAAACTGGTGCACTACATAACTTCATTTTAAGATCCTGGAATGCACGCTCCTGCTCTTCTCCCCATTTAAAACAACAGTTTTCTTTACTACTTCAGTCAGTGGTGCAGCAATACTACTGAAGTCTTTAACAAATCTGTGGTAGAAGCTTGCTAATCCATGGAAGCTTCTAACTTCTGTCACTGTCGTTGGTGTAGGCCAATCCTGAATCTCCTTCACCTTCTCTACATCAACTTCGATGCCATCTGCACTTACATCAAAACCAAGGAAAACAATCCTATCCATACAAAAAGTGCACTTACCAAAGTTAGCGTATAGTTTTTCCTGTCTCAACACTTCAAGAACATGCTTCAAATGTGTAACATGCTCATCTAATGTTTTACTGTAAACTAAGATGTCATCAAAATAAACTACAACAAACTTACCTATAAAAGCACGCATAACATGATTCATCAATCTCATAAATGTGCTAGGTGCGTTTGTAAGACCAAATGGCATAACTAACCATTCATACAAGCCATACTTGGTCTTAAATGTAGTTTTCCACTCATCTCCCTCTCTCATGCGAATTTGATGGTATCCACTCTTTAAATCAATCTTACTAAAAATTTTAGAACCATGCAATTCATCCATCATGTCATCTAGTCTAGGAATAGGGTGACGATATTTTATCGTTATATTGTTGATCGCTCGACAATCAACGCACATACGCCACGACCCATCTTTCTTAGGAACTAGAATAACTGGTACCGCACAGGGACTCATACTTTCTCTAACATACCCTTTCTCCATCAACTCCCTCACTTGCTTCTGAAGTTCCTTCGTCTCCTCCGGATTGCTTCGGTAGGCTGGTCTGTTCGGAATGACTGCGCCAGGTATGAAATCTATCTGGTGCTCAATACCTCTAATAGGTGGAAGCCCACTAGGAATGTTCTCTGTCAGCACATCAATGAATTCCTGCAAAAGAGATGAAATGGACACAAGAAGCAAAGGGTCAGTGTTAGCAATACAATACAGTGTTCTTTGTATAGACCAATAAAAGCATAAGCTTACTAGCCTTAAAAGCTTTCCTTGCTTCACCTTCACCCATGTAAAAGCTTTTTTTCACTCGCCTTTTGTTCCCCCTTGGAAACACTCACGGCCTTTGCCTTATTTTCCTTACTAGGTTCGGTCACACTCCCCTCACGTGTTTTCCCCTAGGCTGTGTTTGCACTCTCAATCTCTTTATCTCGCTCAAGTTGCAACTTGACTTGATCCTCATGGACTTGCTTTGGTGTTAGTGGGTACAAGGTAATGGGTTTCCCTTATGCTGAAAGGAATACTTATTCTTGAACCCATCGTGAATAACTTTCCTATCAAACTGCCACGGCCTGCCCAAAAGAATATGTCCTGCATGCATCGGTATCACATCACATAGGACATCATCTGTGTATGGCCCAATGGTGAAGCTCAATAACACCTGTTTTGTCACCTTTATCTCACCACAATCATTTAATCACTGCAACTTATAAGGCTTGCGATGCCTCAAGCAATCTAATCCCAACCTCTCAACTAAAGCCGTACTTGCGACATTGCACAACTGCCCCCGTCAATGATCATACTACACCCTTTACCATTCACACGGCATCTGGTATGAAATATGTTCTCCCTCTGTTGATCACTCTCATCCTCAATAATTTGTCCACTCAAAACACGCTTGCCAACTAAGGACAAGTTATCCAGCGGGTATGCAGCTCCCTCTTTGTCACTAGTATCCTCAATTTCAGGCTCATCATCATCAACCTCTACCTTTTTTTTTGGATAAGGTAAGTATTATAACCAAAAGAAAACTATACAAGAGCAAAGGGGCATCCCCCAGGAACTAGAGAGGACAGGCCCTCCTAGAAGAAAGCCATTCGGCTACAAGAGATCAACTAAAGATGTCATCGGGCAGGTGCCACGAAAGGTGAAGCCATTTATTGTCATAAGATGGTTTCACCTTACGTAAAGAACTGACACGATTCCGAACATCAAAAACAAGATCATAAAGAAGAACAGAAACTGGCCTAAGAGGCATATCATGAGTACGAGCATTCCTCTCCCTCCATATATGGTATACTGACGCTGCAAAGGACAGACGAACCAGAAGGTGCCATAACGAGGCACCGGAGAACTGACAAAGCCACTCAACAGTATGGTGCCAATCTCGGCAACTCCAATCTAAACCACACATGGCAAGCACAGACGACCAAACCCTCGAGGAAAAAGGGCACTGAAAGAAAATATGATCGATGTCCTCACTCGAACAGCCACAAAGAATACACCGCGAGGAAGATATATACCAAATCTCATCAGACTGTCCTGAGTACAAAGGCCACCCTGAATAGACATCCAAAGAAGAAAAGAATGGCGGGGAATAGATTTCCGGAACCAGACAACTCGGGACCAAGGCATCTCGGGACTCCTTGACCTCAAAGCATTCCAAGCACTATCCACAGAAAATCGACCCTGACTATCATCCTCCCAAACCAGCACATCCTCCCTCAACCTAGAAGGAGACGGAAGATGAGTCTGAGCCAAATCAACAAGAGCAGCAGATCTAGAAGGGGGCCAATGCCAAGCAGAATCAGAAATAATGGAAGCAACTGTCGCCATCCTATCCAAGCCAGAATCATAAATCACTCTCTCGCCCAACGAGTCCACAATCGGGCCTACAGGATGCCAATTATCAAACCATAAAAGAGTCGACTCACCATTCCCAATACTCACTCTCATCCGCCGACGGGACCAAGAACGAAGCTCCAAAATCTTACGCCAACTCCAAGAGCAATCAGAAGGGCAAGGGATCTCCCAAAAACTTCTCCCCCTCAGCAAATAAGAATAAACCCAAGTGGACCAGGAAGAAACCTGGCCAGAACATAGAAACCAAATATGCTTGACAATAGCCGCTCTATTCCAAGCTTCCAGACTCTTTATACCTAGTCCCCCCTCCTTAAGAGGTAAACTAATTTTGCTCCAAGCTACTCTAGCCCCAGTAGAAATAAGCGCACTACCCTTCCAAAGGAAGGAGCGAAGGATAGTCTCCACCTTCCTAATCACTGACTTAGGAAGGATAAATAAAGAAGACCAATAAACTTGAATGGAGAACAAAACAGACTTTATAAGCTGTAGCCGACCTGCATAAGAGAGAAACTTACAACTCCAACTTTTTACACGCATAACAATACGATCCACAAGAGTAGCACAGTCAGAGGCCCTAAGCTTTGTGGAGATCAAAGGAACCCCCAAATACCTCATAGGAAGAGTCCCCACCTGGAATCCTAACACATCACGCAATTGGTCTTGCATAGAAGGAGAGATGCCAGAAGAGAAGAGATGACTCTTTGCAGGATTCGGAATTAAACCTGATAAACCACTGAACTGCCCAATACAATCCTTGATCAGAGAAACAGAGGAAGCATCAGCTTTACAAAAAATCATAAGGTCATCTGCAAAACAGAGTGAGTAAGACGGTCCTTTGAACACCGCCAGTGGAAATTGAAACCCGGATCAGTAGCCATATTACGCAAGAAGCCTGATAACACTTCCATAGCCAAAACAAAAAGATAAGGAGACATAGGATCACCTTGTCGCAACCCACGACCTCCAGAGAAAAAACCATGTAGCTCTCCATTAATAGAAACAGAGAATCTCGTAGTAGACATACACTCCTGAATCCAACCCACCATCCTCTCAGGAATACCAACAGTCCGCAAAACCTCAATCAAAAAATCCCAACGAACAGTGTCATAAGCTTTCATCAAGTCAATCTTAAGAGCACACCTCGGGGAACCGCCATTCCGGTGATAATTCCGAACCAATTCCTGACACAAGAGAATATTGTCGCTAATGCGCCTGCCCTTGACAAAAGCAGACTGATTCTGACTGATAACTGAAGGAAGGATGACCTTGATTCTGTTCGCAATCAGCTTAGCAATGCACTTGTAAATTGTGTTACAGCAAGAAGATGGGCCTATAATCCTTAACCTGTGAGGGATTAGGAATCTTAGGAATCAGAGCAATAGAAGTAGTATTTACCTGCCTCAAAAGACGACCAGAAGAAAAGAAAGAATGAATAACATAAGACATCATTCCCCACAATATTCCAACACTGCTTAAAGAAACCCGAATTAAACCCATCCGGACCTGGAGCTTTATTGTCTTTCAGCCCGAACAAAACAGCCTTAATCTCCTCATCCTCAACCTCGAGAAAGAGCCATACTCTGCTCTTCAGTCACATGTCTAGTAATAGCAGATTGGATGGTCGACCTCTCAAAATCCTGCTGACGATGCTGAGGCCCTAAAAGGGTCTCAAAAAAAGAAACAATCTCATCTCTGACCAAAGCTTCGTCCTCCACTCGGGCCCCATCCTCCTTAGTGATAGAAGTAATCTTACTACGACCATGAAAACTCTTCATAGCGGTAAAAAAGAACTTAGAATTCTGATCCCCAAGGTTAAGCCACTGAACACGAGATTTCTGTCTATTAAAACCTTCTTCAGCCCGACTTAAATTGCCATAACTCACAGAAAGACGAGCTTCCTCAGCTAGCAGAACAGGGTCACTAGGAGAATCCTGTAAAGAACACTGCACTCTATCCAGATCCTTCCTAATCTCCAAGACTCGACACGAAATCTTAGAGAAATGCTCTGCATTAAATTTCTTCAAAGCCAACTTAACATTCTTCAGCTTACAACATAACCGGAACATAGGAGTACCATGAACATCAATATCCCAAGCCCTAGCCACAACAGAGAGGAAATCAGGATGATCCACCCAAAACTGAAAGAATTTAAAGGGAATTTTCCTCTTAGGGAGCTCTGCAAGCTTAACAACCATAGGAGAGTGATCAGAAATCCGGGAAGGAAGAAAACGGGCAGATGAACCCGGGAAAATACACTCCCAAGAAGGATTGACCAAAACACGGTCCAACTTGCGCCAAATAGGAGACTGAATCTGCTTATTAAACCAAGTAAACTTACACCCAGAGAACTGAAGATCATCCAAGCCAGCTTGACCCAAACAGCATCCCAAGTCATCTTTCCAAGCTGGCCAAGCCACAGAACCACCACTATGCTCAAACGGAGAACGAATAGCATTGAAGTCACCTAAAACAAGCCACGGGGAATCATCAACCATACTACCACAGGTAATCAGTTCAGCCCAAAGCTCCCTCCGCTTCTCGTAGTCGCACTCACCATAAACCACTGAAACTACACAATTCCACACCCCAGAAATAGGAGCCACACGGCAATGAATAGCTTGAGCTGAAGACTGAATAATGCTAACAACAACGTCGCTAGGGTTCCAACAAACCCAGATCCGACCAAACGGGCTAATATCAGGATGACAAAAAACTTCCAAGAAGGATTAATCGCACGAAATACATTCGTAAGATTAACCTCCTTAACCTTGGTTTCAACTAAACCACACAGCGAGAGCTTCTCCTCACAAAAAAACCTCCTGACTTCAGCTTGTTTTAAAGGGTCATTGAGACCTCTAATATTCCAACAACCAAAAATCATAAAAACAAAATAAAGGCCAAACCACGGATCAACGTCGACGACCCCCCCGAGGGGACTTCCATTTCTGACTTCTATTACCACCAGAAATCTTCTTAGATTTATTACCATAAGCCAGTTTCTTAGAATCCAGTGAATCAACCGCCTTAATAGCCAAACTGTTAACCATAGGAGTGGGCGAATCAAAAGCTACAGAAGGCGAGCATTCAGATAACTCAGTAATAGGGAGAACCTCAGCAAGATATGAAGAATCGGGGGAAAGCTCACCTTTCGACTTACCATCTGTCTTCAAAGAAACTGTCTCCGACGAAACCACAGGTAGAGAAGGAGTGACCAGAGGTTGGTCCAACACAATAGAAGAACACTCTTCCAATACAAGAATTCTATCAGCTTCCTGGGGCATAACACCACTCGAAATAACAGGAGGGATCAAAGAGGCACCCTTACCTTTCTTGTTTTTAGTGACTGGGATCCAAGCCCCCTCCCGATCCTTAAAAGATTCAATCAAATCATCCTGATCCGAAGTCTGAGTAGATGGTTTAGGAGTAACGGGCTGAGAAGGTTTTATGACCTCCTTACTAGGAGCTTTTTTGGGGCAGGAATTCACCGAGTGGCCAAATACTTCGCAAGTAGAACATTTAACCGGAACCCATTCAAACTCAATCCTAATAGGAGCCCTAATGCCATTAGGGGTTTGGAAAACTATCTCCTCGACTAGGGGATTACGAGCATCAATCTCAACACAAACCCGAGCAAAACTGAGACGTTTCCTGGAGAGGGTAATGTGATCAGCATTGAGAGGTCTTCCAACTGCACTAGCCACATAACTAATCCCTTTCGCCGACCATAAAGAAAGAGGAAGGTCAAAAAGTCTAATCCAGACCGGGACCTTGAACAAATCCTCCTTAGTCAAGGATAAATTTGGATGCCAAAGTTTAAGAACCAATGGTCTATTGGCCATATGCCAAGGGGCTCCATCCAAAACCACACTAGCCTCTTGGATGCTATTGAATCTAAACAAGAAGAAGCCATTATCAGAAGTAAGAACTTCTAGCAAACCCATTCTTCCCCATAACTTGTGGGCAATAGAGTTGACAGTTTGAAAGGGTAGACGTTTTCCCACAAAATAACCTACTAATGTATTTTGCCAATACCCACTACCTTCTTCAAAAATTTCCGCAGGAGGGCACACGACAACCTGACCATCAATAATAGAAGGTTTGACATAATGTAAAACATTTGAAGTAACAGTCGGCTTGAGAAGGTCATCTCCGCTAGGGCCACTTAAAGCAGAGGCATAACTCTTAGGGCCCCCAAGACCACTACCTGCATCAGCTACAGAAGCTACAGGCAAAGCAACATGACTCTCTCCTAAGCCACCATTCTGCCTCACAGTACCATCTTTCATAAAATCAGGATTCAATGAGGCTCTACCAGCAGAAACACTACGGCTCACTTCACTCAATCTACCGGTCACACCATTAACATCACAAGAAGACTTCCTGCCATGACCAATACCAACAGTACCAGCGTCCATAGCAGCCTTACCATCAGACTTACAACCAACCAGGACAGAACTAGGAATACTAGCATTAATATTCAATCCATTCTTAACCTCAATCTCCCCAGAAATTAGGCTGCCATCAGCACCGTCAGAAGTACCATGACCAGCCACACAACCAGAGGTAACATCCAATCCAGACTCAATCAAACACCCATTAGCAGCTCCAACACCACCAAGTACAGGAACAGAAACAACTCCCTCACCGGCTTCAGAAACAGATACACCATACAACTCAGACTGAGCTCCAAGGCCAGACTGAAAATTCAGAACATCAGGGACAACACCTACGACATCACAAGGCACACGAGCACTGGCAGACTCACCACCTAAAGCCACATCCGCACCCAAAACAGCAGCTACAACCATTTTGTTCAAAGGAGGGCACTGAACACCAACACCAGAGCCAGAACGATCGCCACCACAAACATCTGCAGGGGAAATGCCAAAACCAGAGGCAATGTTTCCATGGGGGCCACCTGCTGAACCGGGCACAACCGCCGCCGCAATGACGGGCAGACCAGACGCCACCTCCCGGACAGATCTCACAGCCAAACGGCCAGCACCCAAGAGGCGTGGTCCTCCACTCGGCACACCAGAAGGAGGCATGGGGAGAGCAAGAGGAACAGGGAAACAACTCAGCCGACGCAAAGAAGAGCTCAAACAAGATCTGAAAAACGGGAAGAAGGAGAAGGTATACGGGAGAGGAGAGTGCCGAGACGAACAGAGGAAGATCTGAAACAAAGGGAAGACGGAGTAAAAGAAGATCTGATGATTTTAAGAGGGGAAGACGAGGCTTTAAACGGCAATGAAAATAGATCTGAGAAGACAAATGGGTAAAAATGGGTTAAAGGGGTTAAAGGCACGGGGAAAAATTAGATTAGTAAAGCCCAGTGCCGAAAGAGAGAGAAGCAATGTGGTAGAAGACCAAAGAGAACCAGGTTCACGACGGAGAAGCAAGAGAGATGGGAATCGCCGAGAGCCATTTTTCTGGACTGTTTCCCTGTGTGATTCGTATTTTTCTCAACCTCTACCTCACTATCAGTAGAATGTACTTCACCACTCTTTTAAGGTACGCCTGTTGGGGCACTGTGAAGAATAGTGTCCCATGCCCAAACACTTGAAACACTTAATGTCCTTTGTCTTTGGTGTTGTACCTTCAGGTTTCGGTCTAGCCTTGCTTGGTTCTGCAACTTCTTTACCCTTGGCAGTAGGTTCAGCCCTTGGCTTGTTAAAGCCTTCATCTCGTCGATCATTAGGAACCCATTTTGACAAGAAACCCACTTAGATTCGAGATCCAAGTAAACCCCAAGCAACGGACAGAACCCCAAGAACCGCGAATTTGATTTTGTAGGAACAAAAACCCTCCAAGGCCACAAAGAAGACCCACAAAGAACTTGCCCTTGAGAACCCTTAAGATGAATCCTTGTAGTGTTTTTGCTAGCAAATGGAGACGCCACTAAGTTTGCCAAACTTAGATAAGTCGATTCAAACTTGAAAAGGGGAATCCCTCCCTTACAAGAATTCGGCCATAGCCAAAGCTTTAAGCTTTTGAGTTTATAAATTTCGTTGGTTCCTTCAAATGAAGAAGAAAGTAAGCTTAAATAGTGTTACAAAAAGAAACCCTAAAGGCATAAAGACAACAATGCCCCTAAAAACGAAATTACACAAATATCAAGTCTTTAAGTCTTCAAATGCCTAGGAAGCTTTATTCTAAACTGATTTGGGCCAAGTGAAATGGTTTTGGGCCCTTTCCATCCAAGCCACATGCATCTCTATTTGTTTGTTGCAGTCGACCATAAAACTCTGAACTAATCCCGCCATTGCTTCTCTAAGTCTTTTGGTCCTCTGCCTCGTAATTGGCCTTCTGGCACTTGTAATGCGTCCTTTGGTTTGTTGTCGGCCTGGATCATGTCACATTTCCCCTTCCATGTAGAAGTAGTCTAAGTACCAAATCTGGATGTAGACTTCTTATTGAGTTGCCTTTCTACTTTGACAGCCATGTGAAGCATATCCTCCAAATCAACATAATGATATAACTCCACCATGTTGGCAATCTCTCTGTTCAAGCCCCCTAAAAATCGTGCCATAGTAGCCTCTGCATCCTCCACTACATTCGCCATGATCATGGCAACCTCCATCTCAGTATAATAATCCTCTACACTCTTGGTCCCCTGATACAAATGTTGTAGTTTCTGATACAAATCTTGGTAGTAATGGCTGGGTATAAATCGTTTCCTTATAAGACCTCGAAGTTCTTCCCATGTCTGAATTGGCCTCTCATAATTCCTCCTTTGGTTGGTGACAATCTGATCCCACCAAATCATAGCATAATCTGTGAATTCCATGACTGCTAGATTGATCTTCTTCTCATCTGAGTAATGATGACAATTGAAAATCAATTCTATTTTCTTCTCCCACTCTAAATATGCTTCTGGATCATTCTTGCCTCGGAAGTTTGGTATTTTGATCTTGATGCTGCTCAAATCACCATCAACATCACCATGTCTACCGTAACCCCTCCTGTCATAATCCTCACGCCTGTCATCAAATGCACCTCTACCATCAAACCGCCTATCCCTCCTACCATTCCTCCTATCAAACCTCCTATTAGGCCCTAGCTGAAATCTCTCCTCCACATCATCAGAATCATCAAACTCATTTTCAGCTTCTTCTTCATCTGGTGGTACCTGTTGTGGTGCCACATTCTGAGGTGGTGGTATATGTCGAGGTGGTGGTCTGGGAACACTGCCTGTTTGATTACTCTCTACTTCCCTGGACAACTTATCAAAAGCAACATTCATATTTTCCATCATATCCATGAATTTCCTTTCTAAAGCCTCAAGTTTCTCATCCACTGTCAAACTAGTACCTGCCATCTCAAAGCTTCAACAAACAGATTAGAAGTAACAATATGTGAAAATAATTAGATATCCTCACAACCTCACAATCTCACAAGCTCATGTGTTTACACTCAATATGTATCACTCCACTCGTGTTTACACTCAATATGATGTGAATATGACTTACCCAAAGTTCACAACAATGTGTAATCTTCAAGCTAGCATAAACAACAAGAACCAAATGTATATAGGGTAGGTGGAATAATGCGAATAAGATAGTAATCACGAAGACTCAATCAAAGAAACTTAAGGTAAAGAGCACGGAATAAGAAAAAAAATTGAGTTGGCGAAATGCGCAAACAAACAAGCAAGCACTCAATATGACACTTAGCCAATCTTGTAATCACTCTACTAATTTGTCGCACTTACTTTTTTTTTTAACTCTTTTCTTTTTCACTCCTTTATTTTGCCCCTCACACTCACAAGTGTATACAAAGCAAATGAAATACAATGCAAATAACAATATTTCAAGAGGTAGCAAGTGAAACTTGCTTGGATATACACGAAACTAGTGTAAATTTGGTGCACTCAACCTCACTTCACTTGATTCTTCAACATTAACAACACAAAGCAGCAAAGGTACACTATGTATAACTCATGACAATTATCAACTTCATGCATTTCAATTTGTTTCATCAATCATTCACTCACTTTCATCACCAATGCACTCAAACACTCTTCCTTTTCACTCAAACTCACAAGATTGTACTAAGATCATAGGAATGCAAACAAGCAAGTTCACGCAAATGCCAAGATGAATGATGTCAATTCTGATTTTTGCAAAGTTGATATGAATAATACCTATAGAAACAACACTAATTGCACATATTCAACAATAGAAAGACATGATATGTCAATAAATCTCACATAGTCAAATCTGACCTGATTCTTTTTTTTTTTAACACAAATAACTTAATAACAATGTTAAACACGTCCTAGTAACATAAAATTAACAAATAAACACTTGATTTAAGTAAAGAAAATAATGCTCTAATTTTGACTCAAAGACCACAACTAGAACATGAAGAAATATTCATGATCAATCAAAAACACTCAAAGGCAGAATGTTATTCATGCTATTTTGATCACAAATCAACAAGAAACAGAAGCAAGAAACAACAAGATCCAACAAAAACTAAGAATCAAGATGAACAATTATCTTGATGACCAACAAACACAATAAAGACTAAATAAAAAAAACACAAAGTAAAGATAGAAAAATCAGACCTTGGAACCCTAAGCTCTGATACCAAATGACGGAACTCACTTGGAGGATTAGGCCAAGCAAACCCCTCGCAACGGAAAGAATCCCAAGAACCGCGAGTTTGATTTTGTAGGAACAAAACCCTTCCAAGGCCACAAAGAAGACCCACAAAGAACTTGTCTTTGAGAACCCTAAGATGATTCCTTGAAGTGTTCTGCTAGCACGGAGACGCCACTAAGGTTGCCACACCTTAGATAAGTCGATTGCATGAAATAAGGGGAATCCCTCCCTTTAAGCAATTTAGGCAATAGCCAAGACTTCAAAATGAAGATGAAATTCGAAATTTGGTGATTAGCTTCTCATTAAGATGAAATGAGTTTAAATAGTACAATGAAAGAAACCCTAATGGGTGCAAAATGACCAAAACACCCTAAGTAGCTAACCAATGGCTATTAAATGGCCATGCCCTTAATAGACATTTAATAACAAACACAAAGTCAAAAGAAACAAAGACTTAATCAATAACAAACAAAGACTTAATAAATAACTTTGCCAAAAAAGTCTAAAGTAAAAAAACACAAATCATAAAAGTCAACAAATGTGGAAAACTTTTCCAAATTTGTCTAAAGTTGTTTCCTTGCACCAAAAGTCCTCCAAATTCGTGGCTTCCATGTATAAAGGCATAATGATGTGTCATAAAGTCCAATAAGTCTTGTCTTGGCCGAATATTTAGTGTCGGGCTTGAATCGGCTTGATCCGTTAAAAATATACTCGGCTTCAAGATTGTTGGTGCGTTACTCTGGTATGACTTGGGTCAAGTGAAATAGCTTTGGACCCACTCCATTGAAGCCCTCATGTGCTAATATGCCCTGGAGTTGTATGTCACACTCGACCATGGCATTCTGCGCTATCCCTGCCATTGCGTCTCTAATCTTCTTAGCTCTTTGGCGTGTGATTGGACCTGTTGGCAATTGCAAAGGATCTAATGTTCCTTGAGTTGTTGGATTCATTTCACTATGGATTTATTATCTTTGATTGTTATTAAGCTTGGGAGTATGAATGATAAGGGAAAGGCAGAGTTGGTGAGAATAATTGGTTTCCAACGCTTTGTGTTTGACCCCGGCAATTGGATGTGGCTTTATATGCAAGAGGAAAATATCCAAGTTGAAACCAAGAGGAGATGGACCTTTTCAAGTCTTGGAAAGGATCAATGATAATGCATATAAGCTGGATTTGCAAGGTAAGTACAATGTATCTGCTACTTTTAATATTTCTGACTTAACTCATTTTGATGCAGGTTCAGATTCGAGGTCGAATCCTTTTAAACAAGGAGGGAATGACATGATTCCAACCACAGCAGAGACATTACAGGATGTAGCTAACAACTTGGAAGAACCCATGCAGTTGCCCACAGGTCAAATCAGATGCCAAAGAGCAAAGAAGATCATAGAGGCCTTTGCGGGACTAGCTCAGAGCTATGTGACCAGTTGCAGCAACCAAGTCAAGTGCACACCAGAGACACATATGGGCATGACCAGAGAGGTCCCCAAGTTATTTCATTTGACCCAGATCAGCTCAGACTGAAGCATAGCAGAGCCGCTTCAGCACCAGCACCCTTTTGACCTATTTTGGAACTATGTTGAATTCGGCCAAATTGGGGCATTTTTGTCATTTTTGCTCGACATGTTGACTTTATTTATGATGTAATTAGCATGGTTGACTATGCCATTAGGCTTAATTATGTTTAGATTTGTACTTAGCCGGAAGCACGTCAATTTACAATAGCATGTAAGCACCTCAATTAGTTTAAGTGAGATTAGCTTCTAATCTTTGTTTTAAGTTTATTTAGGTGCAAAAGGACCTCAATGGTCGTGGTTGAGGTGCTTGACTTAGGGATTTTGGTAATTTTAACTATAGGGCCATTTTAGCCTTTTTACTCTCTTGTATATGACTCTACTTTGTATTTTGGAGACAACCAACATAATATACAGAATTTTTGAAAGAGATAAAAGCATGAGCTTTCCATGGCTATAGCCAAATCCTTGTTGAGGGAGGGATTCCCCTTTTCAAGTTCAAATTGACTTATCTAAGCTTGGCAACTTAGTGGCGTCTCCATTGCTAGCAAAATACAATCTGATTTCATGCTTGTGGTTATCATGGACGTGAGTTTCATGGTGGTTAGGGGCTGATCTTGGTTGGGTTTTGTTCCTACAAAATCAGTATTCAAAGTTCTTGGGGTTTTGAGAAAAATGCTTGTGGGTTTGCTTGGTTTCCAACCCAAGTGAGTTTCTTGTCGTTTGGTATCAGAGCTTAGGGTTCCAAGGTCTGATTTTCCTATTTTTATGTGTTGTTTGATTGTTTCTTGCTGATTCTTCTTGATTTGTGATCAAAATAGCATGAATAACATTCTATCCTTGAGTGTTTTTGATTGATCATGAGTATTTCTTTGAGTTAAGCATTGGCTATTTAGGTCAAAATTGGGGCTTTTGTTTTCTTTGTATGAATCAGTGTTTAGTTGTTAATTCTAAGTTACTAGGACGTGTTTAACATTGTTATTAATTTATTAGTGTCAAAAATGCTAAAAAAAGAAAAGAATCAGATCAGATTCGACTTAGTGAGATTTATTGACATATCTTGTCTTGCTATTGTTGAATACATGCAATTAGAGTTGTTTCCATAGGTATTATTCATATCAACTTTGTAAAAAATCAGAATTGACATCATTCATCTTGGCATTTACGTGAGCTTACTTGTTTGCATTCTTGTGAAGTTAGCACAATCTTGTGAGTTTGAGTGAAAAGAAAGAAAGGTTGAGTGTATTATTGATGAATTTGAATGTGTAATTAATGAAACAAATCTGAATGCGCCAAATTTGGATACTAGAGTGAGTTTTATCATTGTTATCTTGCTGATTTGTGTGTTAATATTGAAGAATCAAGTGAAGCAAGATTGAGTGCACCAAATTTGCACTAAATTCGTGTGTATCCAAGCAAGTATCACTTGCCACCTCTTGAAATTTTGTTATCATAAGTGAAGAGGCAAGAAATTCATCATTAGCTTGACATGGGAACTTGTGTGTAATCATTTGTTTTTAAGGTGCTTGAAGAGGCAAGTAGCTGCATCACATAGTTGCTTGCAAAAACTATTTACTTAGCTTGTAATTTGACTTGGCTGAATTGAAAATTGAGTTAGTTACATTGTAACTAGATCATTTATACTCATTTGCAAGTTGAAAGGTAGACATTACCACATTGCCAAACTGATTATATGAGTTACATTGTCATTTGAGTTGTATTTACATGTATTGCAAGTGCTAAGGATATAACTTGAAAATTACCGAATGTGGTAATCTTGTTATTTGCATTGTATTTCATTTGCTTTGTATACACTTTGAGTGTGAGAGACAAAAGAAAAGAGTGAAAAAAAAAGAATTGGTCGCATTGTGCTTAGCTTGATTAGACCATTTGCAAGTTGATTGGATTGCTTTACATGAGTTACATTGATATTTGATTTGGTTTGTATTGGTTTGAGCTTGAAAGACTATATTTGTGTTAGAGCCGAATTAAATCCTTTGTGCTTCATTGTGTTTCATTGGAGTGTAAACACTTGTGAGTGTGTGTGAGAAGAAAAGAAAGGTGAGCTCAAACACTAGAGCGAGTGACCACAAGATTGCTTCAGTGACATGTTGCTTGCTTATTTATTGCATTTGAAAATCAATTCTATTTTCTTTTCCCATTCTAAATAAGCTTCAGGATCATTCTTGCCTTTGAATGTTGGTATCTTGATCTTGATGCTACCTAGATCACCATCTACATCTCCTCGCCTACCATATCCTCTCCGATCATAATCCCCTCTTCTGGCATCAAATGCACCTCTATCATCAAACCGTCTATCCCTCATATCATTCCTCCTATCAAACCTCCTATTTGGCCTCCTATCATGCCCAGGCTGAAATCTCTCCTCCACATCATCAAAACCATCAGAATCATCAAACTCATTTTCAGCTTCTTCTTCATCTGGTGGTACATACTGTGGTGGTACACGGCGAGGTGGCACATTGTGAGGTGGTGGTACATTATGAGGTGGTGGTACTCTAGGACCGCTACCAGTTTGAATACTCTCTACACTCTTAGACAATCTCTCCAAAGCAGTATTCATGTTCTCCATCATATCTGTAAATTTCCTATCCAAAGCCTCAAGCTTTTCATCAGTAGTTAGACCTGTCATCTCAACACTAAACAAACAGATTAGAAATAACAAGAAAGTAAAGCAAATATCTAAATCCTCACAATCTCACGTGTTTACACTCGAATGATATCACTCCACTCGTGTTTGCACTCTATTGGCTTTTACCCGATACTGTGCTCACAATCACTGCCTTTTACCACTCTTGAGTTCGTCCTCAATTCAAATGTGAACCACACTCAATCCAAGAATACAAACCAAATGTAGTCCTCAAGCTAGCATGCACACAACGGACCCAATAATATATATATATATATATATATATATATATAGGGCAGGCGGAAAACAAAATGCGAATAGGAATAGTAATGACGGAGACTCAATCAATAATACTTAAGCTAGAGTAATTAGAAATAAGGAGTAAACAATTAGCACAATGGAAAAAAAAAATAAGCATGCAATTCACGGTCGTATGCAATTTCGGGAGAAAATTTGGCACTTCTATAGAATTTTGATGGAATACCCTCCATGGGCACTTTTTTTTTTTTTTTTTTTTTTTTTTTTTTTTTTTTTTTTCTGCTCAAGTGATCACTATCACTCAAGTCCATTTTCTCTTTTTTTTTTTTTTGATAACGTCAGATGCTAATAAATGTGGTTCTGATTTCAGAGGCTGATTTAGGTTCTAATTTCAGAGGCTGGTTTTCAAAGCCTGATTTCAGAGTCTGATGAGGGTCTGAATCCAGGGTCTGAAGTCAGAGGCTGCTGGTCAGTGTCTGATTTCAGAGTCGAATAAGGGTCTGATTTCAGGGTCTGAATTCAGAGGCTAATTTTCAGAGGTTACTGGTCAGGGTCTGAATTCAGAGGCTACTGGTTTGGGTCTGATTTCAGAGGCTAAGTTTCAGGGTCTGATCTCAGAGTCTGATTCAATGGTTAAGTTTCAAGGTCTGAACTCAGAGTCTGATTTCAGAGGCAGATTTCAAAGGTTACGTTTTAGGTCTGATTTCAGAAGCTAAGATTTCAGGGTCTGATTTCAGACTTCACTAGGGTTTAGAAACAAAACACACAGCCGCCAAGAACATGCTTATTTCTTAAACATATGCTAAAGAACAGAATGACTATGACGAACTGATAGGAAGAACAGAACAGAAGCCCAGAACTGGAAAAAGATAAAAGATGAGCTGATATGCAGAACAACAAAACCAGATCCAGAATATGCTTCACAACAAAACCAGATCCAGAATATGAACAAAACAAAAACAGAAACAAGATCCAACAAGAACTGAAACGAAAATAACAAAGAACAAAATAAAAACAGAATCAAACAAAAGGAAAGATAGAAAAATCAGACCTTGGAACCCTGAGCTCTAGATACCAAATGACAAGAAACCCACTTAGATTCGAAATCCAAGTAACCCCAAGCAACGGACAGAACCCCAAGAACCGCGAATTTGATTTTGTAGGAACAAAACCCTTCCAAGGCCACAAAGAAGACCCACAAAGAACTTGCCCTTGAGAACCCTTAAGATGAATCCTTGTAGTGTTTTTGCTAGCAAATGGAGACGCCATTAAGTTTGCCAAACTTAGATAAGTCGATTCAAACTTGAAAAGGGGAATCCCTCCCTTACAAGAATTCGGCCATAGCCAAAGCTTTAAGCTTTTGAGTTTACAAATTTCGTTCGTTGCCTCAAATGAAGAAGAAAGTAAGCTTAAATAGTGTTACAAAAAGAAACCCTAAAGGCATAAAGACAACAATGCCCCTAAAAATGAAATTACACAAATATCAAGTCTTTAAGTCTTCAAATGCCTAGGAAGCTTTATTCTAAACTGATTTGGGCCAAGTGAAATGGTTTTGGGCCCTTTCCATCGAAGCCCACATGCATCTCTATTTTTTTGTTGCAGTCGGCCATAAAACTCTGAACTAATCCCGCCATTGCTTCTCTAAGTCTTTTGGTCGTCTGCCTCTTAATTGGCCCTTCTGGCACTTGTAATGCGTCCTTTGGTTTGTTGTCAGCCTAGATCATGTCAGATTTACTATGGTGAGGTTGGTGTTGCATTACCGGCCAATAACTACGTATTTTGGGGATATGGTTTAGTGTGTAGCTGGGAACATTTTACATATATATAGAATTCACTCCTTCTTACGAGAATTAAAAGAATATCTGACAAGAAACTCACTAGGATGCGAAATCCAGCAAACCCCAAGTATTTTTCTTTAAGCCCCAAGAACCTTAATCAATGATTTTGTAAGAACAAAACCCATCCAAGATCAGCCCTAAACCACCATGAAACATTGCCCATGATAACTAAAACATGAAATCAGTGTGTTTTGCTAGCAAATGGAGACGCCACTAAGTTTGTTAAACTTAGATAAGTCGATTCAAACTTGAAAAGGGGAATCCCTCCCTTACAAGAAATTCGGCCATAGCCAAAAGAAAAAGCTTATATGTTTTCTTACAAATTTTGTGGTTAACCTAAAATGAAGAAGGCAAGTTTAAATAGTGTTACAAAAGAAACCCTAAAAGCATAAAGACAATAATGCCTCTAAATTCGAAATTACAAAAATGCCAAAGTCTTTAAGTCTTCAAAGGTCTATAAAGCTTCAATCAGAACTGATTTGGGCCAAGTGAAATGTCTTTGGGCCCTCTCCATTGAAGCCCACATATGTCTCTATTTGTTTGTTGCAATCGGCCATAAAACTCTGAACTAATCCCGCCATTGCTTCTCTGAGTCTTTTGGTCTTCTGTCTTGTAACTGGCCCTTCCGGTACTTGTAATGGGTCTATTGTATTATTGGCCATGTCCTTTGATGCTTCACGAGTGGCCTGGATCATTTCAATATCTTTTTTTAAAAGTTTATTCGAGACTTGAATAATTTGAGCCCTCAACTTTTCTATTGCGAATAGAAAGTTGTATATATTCATAATTGTTATGAATTAATTATTCATTATAGAATCAGTGGTGCTTAAGAGACAAAATATTTAGAGCGGTTTAACGGACTTTTATCCTGGCTCTATTTATGAGATATTCATGAAGGGTTATATCCATATGTAATGACTATATCGATGGACACCGAAGATGTTGGGTTTATTTAATCCATCTACGGTAACAGGAGTTCAACTTCAATTTTTTAGTGGAATAACTCGGAGTTAATAATTCGTAATATTTGATTAAAGAGTTTAATTGATATTTCAGAATTATGGGAGCTCGGAACCGTAGGTCCATTTGGTGCATGTGCTAGCTCGATTAACTATAGCAAACTTAATATAATTAGATTGTCTAATTATATGCTCACTTTATATTTATATATTATTAATGAGATTAATAATATTTATTGTTACAAATCAAAACTATGTTAAATTAGTTTAACTTAATATTTTCTAGAATTCTTTGATTATGAGATAATCAAGTTATTAGTAATTATGAGATAATTACTACAACATAATTGAAGGTAAATAAATCATTACTAATACATTGATTTTTCTTTAGCATTGAAGATAAAGCCATATGGCTTACCATGTCAATTTTTCTTAACATGTCTTATGCTTTGGTATGGCATTCACATTTTTGTGTTGGCCATTACAAGAAAGCATTAGATGCTTAATGACAAGATTAGTTGGCTTGTGTAAGAGAATATAATCTCTACCATTTCTCTCACTTCCTAAGGTTAACACTTTGCATTCAATCACACAATTATTATGAGAAAGATTTGAGAGAAAAGAGAGAATAACTTCAAATATTCACAGGTGTTGTGAGAGTATTTGAAATTCCAAAGAGCCAAACACCATTGTGACATCCTAAATCTCTAAATAGGTTAGAGGTTTAATCTTTGTGAGTGAAACTCACACTTCGATTTGTTTGTTTCGAGTCATAGTTTGGAAGATCGAGTGGTTGATCCAATTGTTGGACACCAAATGATTGATCTTGGCTACTGCAACAAAGGGAGAAGGCAAAGAAAATTTTGAACATCCATACCGGACCGGTGCCACCATAAGCAACTTCCGCCCTGCTAAGGATAATTGTTTCCTACAGATGACAGTTATCAAACCACGAAATTTGTAACACTATTTAAGTTTGTCTTCTTCTTCATTTTAGGTTAACCACGAAATTTGTAAGAAAACATATAAGCTTTTGCTTTGGCTATGGCTGAATTTCTTGTAAGGGAGGGATTCCCCTTTTCAAGTTTGAATCGACTTATCTAAGTTTAACAAACTTAGTGGCGTCTCCATTTGCTAGCAAAATACACTGATTTCATGTTTTGAGTTATCATGGGCAATGTTTCATGGTGGTTTAGGGCTGATCTTGGATGGGTTTTATTCTTAGAAAATCATTGATTAATGTTCTTGGTGCTTAAAGAAAAATACTTGGGGTTTGTTGGATTTCGTATCCTAGTGAGTTTCTTGTCATTATCTTTTTGTGTTGGCTATGGAAGTTCTCACAGGTTCACTTTGGAATATGGCTCAGGATCGGGGTTTCCAATTTCATTGGCGCTATTCAAAGGATAATCTCACACATCTTTATTTTGTTGATGACCAAATATTTTTTGTAAGGCGGATACTTCCTCGGTCTCTTTGATTAGGGATTGTCTTTGGCAATTTATGGGTTTATTGGGTTTAGTCCCAAATCCAATTAAAAGTCATTTTTTCTCCTCTGGTATTTCTCCTACTCTTAAGGATTAGCTGCTTCATTTTTTGGGTTTCCAAGAGGGTGTTCTTCTAGTGTAGTATTTGGCAATTCACTTGATTTCTATTAAGCTTTAGGCCTCAAACTGTGCTTCCTTTGTTGAGCTTATTGTCGGGTGTGCCAAGAGTTGTAGTATGGGGCGGCCTTGTTGATCTGGCTCGAGCCCTTCTTCCGAATCCTTCTAGCTTGATAGAGGATGAGCTGGTTTGGATGGATGATAGTAGAGGGAGATTTTCTGTGGATAGTGCCTGGAATGCTATGCGGTTTAGGGGAACCTTGGTGCATTGGTTTCGCGTTGTTTGGATGTCTATTCAGGGAGGCCTTTGTACTCAGGATAGTTTGATGAGGTTTGGTATCTCTGCTTGCTCGCGATGTATTCTATGTGGTTGTTCTAGTGAGGATATTGATCATCTTTTCTTCCAGTGCTCCTTCTCTTCTAATGTCTGGTCGACTGTGCTGGCAATGTGTGGGTTAGATTGGAGTTACCGAGATTGGCTTCAGACTGTTGAGTGGATGTGTCAGTTTTCTTATGCCTCTTTGCGCCATCTTCTTATTCGGCTGTCTTTTGCCACGTCAGTTTACCATTTATGGAGGGAGAGGAATGCCCGCACTCATGATGCGCCTCTTCAGCATGTTTCTGTCCTACTTAGTGATATTTTTTTGATGTTCGGAATCGTGCTGGCTTTTTACGGAAGGTGAATCCATCTTTTGAAAATAAATGGCTTCACCTATCCTAGCACTTGCCCTATGATATTTTCTGTTGATCTTTTTTTGCTTGTATCCTTTCCACTTTTCTTCTAGGAGGGGCATGTCCTCTTTAGTTGTATAGGGTATGCCCCTTTGCTCTTGTATAGTTTTCTTTTGGTTATACACTTACTTTATCCAAAAAAATGTTATTAGGAAGGTGGAGATGACTTTCAGATGTTTCCTTTGGACGGTAGTGAGCTTTTTTCCTTAGGGGCGAAGGTGGCTTGGTGTAGAGTTTGTTTACCTCTGGAAGAGGGCGGTTTGGGGATTAAGAGTTTGGGAATTTATAATAGAGCGGCCATAGTTAAGCACTTATGGTTTCTTTGCTCTGCTAAGGTCTCATATTGGTCGAATTAGGTTTAGTCTTACCTACTTCATAGGCGTAGCTTTTAGGAGGTGTCGTGTCCTGGAGATTGTTCGTGGAGCTGGCAGAAGATTTTGGAGCTTTGATCATGGGCTCGTCGGAGGATGAGGTTTAGGATTGGGAATGGTGAGAAGGCATTACTATGGTTTGATAACTGGCATCTGCTGGGTCCGATCATGGATACTTTGAGTGAGAGAGTCATTTATGACTTTGGCTTGGATAGGATAGATACAGTAGTTGCTATTATCTCAGACTCTTCTTGGTATTGGCCTCTGACAAGGTCTACTTCTGTTGTTGAGTTGGCCCGGTCTCTTCCAACAGATCCTTCTAGTATGAGGGAGGATGATATGGTTTATGAGGATGAAAGTAGAGGGATGTTTGTAGTGAGGAGTGATTGGAATACTATAAGGACGAGGGGCACTTTGATGCATTGGTATCGGGTTGTTTCATTTCGTAAGGCTATTCTGCGCCATTCCTTTCTACTATAGTTGACTAATCAAGTGGCCTTTGTACTCATGATCAACTGATGAGGTTCGACATCTCTGTTTGCTCGAGATGTGTCCTCTATGGTTGTTCATGGGAGGATGCTGATCACCTTTTCTTCCAATGCTCATTCTCTTCATGGATTTGGACGATTGTGTTGGCCATGTGTGGGTTAGATTGGAGTTCTCGGGTTTGGATACAGACTGTTCAGTGGATATATCAGTACACCGACGACTCCTTATGTCACCTTCTTATTCGGCTTTCGTTTATTGCGCCAGTCTACTACATCTGGAGAGAGAGGAATGCCCGCACTCATGATATGCCACCTTGCCCTGTCAGTGCTCTACTCAGTGAAATTGTGTTTACTGTTCAGACTCGTGCTAGTTTATTGCAGAGGGTGAAACCATCTTATGATAATAAATGGCTTCACCTCTCCTGACACATAACTCACTTGGATGTTTAAGGCCAAGCAAACCCCTCACAACAGATAGAACCCCAAGCACCACGAATTTGATTTTGTAGGAACAAAACCCTTCCATGGCCACAAAAAAAATCCACAAATAACTTATCTTTGAGAACCGTTAAAATTATTCGTTGTAGTGTTATGCTAGCTTGGAGACGCCACCAAGGTTGCCACGCCTTAGATAAGTCAAAGCTGAAACAAAGGGGAATCCCTCCCTTAAGCTTGAAATTCGACCATATCCATTTTTCTTCGAAGAAATTCGAAATTTGTAAGTTCTCATTGAAGAAGACAAACTTTACAATATATAGGATAAGGTAAATTTACTAAAATACCCTTTAAAATGTAAAAAGTCCAAAAGGTCTTAAAACTACCTAATAGCTACATAAAGCTAAAGCCCTAAGTAGTCAATTACTAAATATTACAAATACTTTTTTGGATAACGTAAGTATATTAACCAAAAGAAAACTGTACAGAAGTAAAGGGGCGTATCTAGGCAACTATCCTAGAAGAAAAGCCGAAAGGCTACAAGCAAAATAAGATCAAAAGAAGATGTCATCGGGCATATGCTAGGAGAGGTGAAGCCATTTATTATCATAAGATGGTTTCACCTTCTGTAATAAGCTAGCACGATTCCGAACATCAAAAATAATATCGCGAAGACGAACAAAAATAGGCCGAAGAGGCCCATCATGGTACGGACATACCTCTCCCTCCAAATATGGTAAACTGACACAGCAAATGATAGCCGAATAAGAAGACGGCACAAAGAGGTGTCCGAAAACTGACACATCCACTCAACAGTCTGAGGCCAATTACGGTAACTCCAATCTAACCCACATAAAGCCAGCACAGCCGACCAGACCCTCGAAGAGAAGTAGCAATGGAAGAAAAGATGATCAATGTCCTCACTTGAACAACCACAGAGAATACAACGCGAGTAAGCAGAGATACCAAACCTCATCGAACTATCCTGGGTATAAAGGCCTCCCTGAATAAACATCCAAAGTAAAAAGGAATGGCGTGGGATGGCCTTCCGGGACCAAACAACTCGAGACCAATGCATCAAGGGACCCACTGACAAGAAACCCACTTGGATTCGAAATCAAAAAAACCCCCAAGCAACGGACAGAACCCCAAGAACCACGAATTTGATTTTGTAGGAACAAAACCCTTCCAAGGCCACAAAGAAGACCCACAAAGAACTTGCCCTTGAGAACCTTTAAGATGAATCCCTGTAGTGTTTTGCTAGCAATGGAGACTCCACTAAGTTTACCAAACTTAGATAAGTCGATTCAAACTTGAAAAAGGGAATCCCTCCCTTACAAGAATTCGGCCATAGCCAAAGCTTTAAGCTTTTGATTTATACAAATTTCGTTGATTGATCCCCAAAATGAAAAAGAAAGAAAGCTTAAATAGTGATACAAAAGAAACTCTAAAGGCATAAAGACAACAATGCCCCTAAATACGAAATTACAAAAATACCACATCTTTAAGTCTTCAAATGCTTAGGAAGCTTTATTCAAAGCTAATTTGGGCCAAGTGAAGTGGCTTTACGCCCTCTCTATTGAAGCCCACATGCTTCACTATTTGCTTGTTGCAATCGGCCATAAAACTCTGAACTAATCCCATCATTGCTTCTCTGAGTCTTTTGATCCTCTGCCTCGTAATTGGCCCTTCCGGTACTTGTAAAGGGTCTTTTGATTTGTTATCGGGCTGGATCATGTCATCCCCTCCCTCTTGAAAAGGATTCGACCTCGAATCTGTACCTGCATCAAAAGGAGTTAAGTTAGAAACGTTAAATGTAGCAGACATATTATACTTACCTTATAAATCCAGCTTGTATGCATTGTCATTAATCCGTTTCAAGACTTGAAATGGACCATCCCCTCTCGGTTGTAGCTTAGATTTACGTTGTTCAGGAAATCTCTCCTTGCGCATGTGTACCCAAACCTAATCTCCATGCTGAAATAACACACGCTTTCTTCCCTTATTAGCATGAGAAGCAAATTGCTCATTCTTTCGTTGTATGTGCTCTCTTGTTTTATCTTGTATATGCTTCACCAAATCGGCTTTCCTTTTTCCATCTGGCCCCGCATGCTCATCAATAGGAAAAGGTAACAAATCTAATGGAGTTAGTGGCTGAAAACCATAAACAATTTCAAATGATGAGTAAGATGTAGAGGAATGAATACTACGATTATATGCAAATTCAGCAAAAGGCAAACAATCCTCCAATGTTTCTAAGTTCTTATTGATAATAGTACGCAATAACTGAGTCAAAGTCCTATTAACAACCTCGGTCTGGCCATCAGTCTGGGGGTGGCAAGTAGTAGAATACAAAAGTTTAGTTCTCAACTTACCCTATAAAACTTTCCAAAAGTGACTAAGGAATTTGACATCACGATCTGAAACTATACTCTGTGGAATCCCATGGAGTCGTACTACTTCTCTAAAGAATAAGTCAGTAATGTTAGTGGCATCATCAGTTTTATGACATGCTATAAAGTGTGCCATCTTACTGAACCTATCAACCACAACAAATATGGAATATCTACCCTTCTTAGGTAAACTCAAGATAAAGTCCATTGATACATCTACCCATGGCTCACTAGGTATAGGCAACGGTGTATACAACCCATGAGGCATAACCTTAGATTTAGCCTGTTTACCAGTTAAACATTTATCACACAAACGCTTAATATCTCTCTGCATTTTTGGCCAATAAGAATGTTCACTCAATACTCCTAAGGTTTTGGCAATGCCAAAGTGCCCCATTAAACCTCCCCATGTGCTTCCCTCACTAACAATTCACGCATACTACAAACAGGAATACATAATCTATTCTCCCTAAATAGAAACCCATCATGTTGGTAGAATTTACTAAAAACAGACTTTTCTCATGCAGCATAGATAGTACTAAAGTCAATATCACTAGCATAAAGTTCTTTAATAAATTCAAACCCAAGCATTCTTGCACTCAATGAAGTAAGTAAAGCATACCTTCGTGATAGTGCATCGACGACAATGTTTTCCTTACCTTGTTTTGTAGTGGATTACATATGGAAATGTCTCAACAAACTCTAACCATTTTGCGTGTCATTTGTTCAGCTTACCGTAGCCCATTAGATGCTTCAATGATTCATGTTCTGTATGGATCACAAACTCTCGAGGCCACAAATAATGCTGCCAAGTCTCAATGGCTCTCACTAGCGCATACAACTCCTTGTCATATGTGGGGTACCTCAAAACTGCTCCATTCAAGTACAAACTTTTCTTAGAACTATGCCTGACTGGTGCAAGATGCTCTCAACTTTCCCTTCCCTCTCGGTGATTCCTGTCTTAGATCGCCGTGATTTTTAAAAAACCCGTTGTTTTTGCAGATCGGTTCTGGTCATCTACTAAACCGATTAACCCTTTGCTTTTACAGATCGTCTTGTACCCTGATTTTTTTTTAAAAAAAAACCTGTTGTTTTTACAGATCGGTTCTGGTCATCTTCTAAACCGATTAACCCTTTGCTTTTACAGATCGTGTTCTCCTTTCCCTTTTTGCTTTCGCCCTTACTGCTCTCTTTCTTCCTCTTCTTCCCACCTTTCCCTAAGCTCCGTTTGGTTTCCCTGTCGTGGGGCCGCGCCTCCCTGGTGCTGGCCGCAAGGCTATTAGGGTTGTCTCTTTGGCCACTAACGCCTCGCCTCCTGTGGATCTTGGCATTGGTTGTTTGAAGCCTTCGACGGGTCTTGCGAGCTCACCTTCGGTCTTCTCTTCGGCGCCGGCGTCAATGACCAGTGTTAAGCCTTCTGTTTCAGAAGGTGGTCCTGTTGGCCATTCGGGTCCTAGTCGGTCTGGACATGGCGTTCCTTCTGAGTCAGTCAGCATTGCTTGTGTTTCTAGACATGGCGTTGTTGGTAGCTCTGTTGACTGTTTGGTCGATGGTGATGTGGGTGTGTTGAATAATGTGCGTTTGGGTTCTGGTCCTGGTGTTGATTGTGTCGTTGTTTGTGATCCGAGACATGGAGTTGTAGGTAGTCCTGCTGGCCGTTTGGGTTCTAGTCGGTCTGGACATGGCGTACAATCTGAGTCCGTCAGCTTTGCTTGTGTTTCTGGACATGGCGTTGTAGGTAGTTCAGTTGGCAGTTTGGTCGCTGGTGATGTGGGTTTGTTGGATGTTGTTTGTTTGGGTTCTGGCCCTGGCGTTGATAGGGGTTCTGTTAGTTGTGTTTATGGACCTGGTGTTGACTGGGGTTCGGTTGGCTGTGGTTCTGGACTTAGTATTGATGGGAAACCGGTTGGGGATGTTGGGATACTTGTTGGTAAGGAGTCGAAGTCCTCGGCTGTGGCAGTTTTGATGGATACTTGGACTGTTAATGGTGTTGTTTCTGGCAGAATGCTGCCCAGTTGACAGGAGTAAGTGTGATTGGTGATGCTTTGGGTGTGAGTCAGGTTGCTGTGCCTGTTGCTTCTGAGGCTCCTGCAGTAGCAGAGGGAGGTAATTCTGATTTTCCTAAGAGTTATGCTATTGCGTTGAATGGACCTAAAGGAGTTGATCGTTTTGATTCATCAAGTTCTTCAACCGCTCTACATTATGTCCAACCAAATGTTATTGATGGTAAGGTTATTGTGTGCCCCCCTGCTGAAGTTATTGAAGAAGGTAGTGTATATTGGCGGAGTACATTAGTTGGTTACTTTGTGGGTAAAAGACTCCCTTTTCAAACTGTCAACTCTATTGCACACAAGTTATAGGGGAGGCTAGGTTTGCTAGAGGTTCTAACCTCCGATAATGGTTTCTTTTTATTTAGATTTAATAGCCTTCAAGAGGCTAGTGTGGTGTTGGACGGAGCCCATTGGCATATGGCTAATAGATCGTTGGTTCTCAAACTTTGGCATCCTGAATTATCTTTGACTAAGGAGGACCTATTCAAGGTTCCGGTCTGGATCAGACTCTTTGATCTGCCTATTACTTTATGGACGACGAAAGGGATTAGTTGTGTGGCTAATGCAGTTGGGAGACCTCTCAATGCTGACCATATTACCCTTTCCAGGAAACGGCTCACTTTCGCTCTTGTTTGTGTTGAGATTGATGCTCGGAACCCCCTTGTCGAGGAGATTGTTTTCCAAAATCCTAATGGTACTAGGGTACCTATTAGGGTTGAGTTTGAATGGGTTCCTATGAAATATTCCACTTGTGAAGTTTTTGGCCATTCGGTGAATTCTTGCCCTGAAAAGGCTCTTAGTAAGGAGGTTAGTAAACCTTCTCAGTCCTGGATTCCCAAGCCATCTATTCCATCTATGGATAAAGTTGTTATGGTTGACACTACTAAGGATCAGGAGGGTGTCTGGATCCCGGTCACTAAGAAGAAGATAGGCAAGGGAGCATCTGTGACCACTCCTGTTAGCTCGAGCGGTGATGTGACTCATGATGTTTCCACTGACAGGACTCTTGTTTTGGGTGAGTGCTCTTCTAATGGGTTGGAATCGGCTCTGGTTTCTTCTGAGGCAGTTTCTGTGGAGGCAGATGGAAATATAGAAGGTGAGTGTTCCCTTGCTTCTTCACATCTCGTTGAGGATCTTCCTAAGTCTGATTTAGCTGAGTGCTCACCTTCTGTAGCTTATGATTCGCCTACTCCCGTGGTTAACAGTTTGGCTAATAAGGCATTGACTCTCTGGATTTCAAGAAATTGGCTTATGGTAACAAATCTAGAAAGGGTTCTGGTGGTAAGAGGAGTCAGAAATGGCAGTCCCCTAGGGGGGTCGTCGGCACTGATTTGTTTTGTTTGGCTCTTTTCTTCTCTGTTTTAATGATTTTTGGTTGTTGGAACATTCGGGGTCTCAATGACCCATTAAAACATGTTGAAGTTAGGAGGTTTCTTTGTGATGAGAAGCTCTCGTTGTGTGGTTTAGTTGAAACCAAGGTTAAGGAGGTTAATTTTGTGAATGTCTCTCGTGTGATTAATCCTTCATGGAAGTTTTTTTGCCACTCTGATGTTAGCCCATTTGGTCGTATCTGGGTTTGTTGGAACCCTAGTGACATTGATGTTAGCATTATTCACTCTTCAGCTCAAGTTATTCATTGTAGTGTGTCTCATATTTCTGGGATGTGGAATTGTGTAGTTTCGGTGGTTTATGGTGAGTGTGACTACTAGAAGCGTCGGGAACTTTGGGTTGACCTAATTTCTAGTGGTAGTGTTTTTGATGATTCTCCGTGGCTTGTTTTGGGAGACATGATCCAGGCCAACAACAAAGCAAAATACCCATTACAAGTACTAGAAGGGCCAATTACGAGGCAGAAGACCAAAAGACTCAGAGAAGCAATGGCGGGATTAGTTCAAAGTTTTATGACCGATTCCAACAAACAAATAGAGACGCATGTGGGCTTTCAATAGAGAGGGCCCAAAGCCACTTCACTTGCCCAAATCAGTTTTGAATGAAGCTTTACAAGCCTTTGAAGACTTGAAAACTTTGGTATTTTGTAATTTAGGCTTTAGGGGCATTGTTGCCTTAATGCTTTAGGGTTTCTCTTTGTAACACTATTTAAGCTTTCTTTCTTTTTCATTTTAAGGACAATCAACAAATTTGAGAGAATATTATAGCTTCATGCTTTTTGGCCAAATTCTTGTAAGGGAGGGAATCCCATTTTCAAGTTCAAATCGACTTATCTAAGTTTAGCAAGCTTAGTGGCGTCTCAATTACTAGCAAAACACTACAATGAATCATCTTAAAGGTTCTCAAGGGTAAGTTATTTGTGGGTCTTCTTTGTGGCCTTGGAAGGGTTTTGTTCCTACAAAATCAAATTCACGATTCTTGGGGTTCTGTCTGTTGCTTGGTGGATTTCAAATCCAAGTGGGTTTCTTGTCATTTGGTATCTAGAGCGCAGGGTTCCAAGCTCTGATTTTCCTATCTATTCTTTTTTTTATTCTGTTTTTATTTTTATTCTTTGTTATTTTCGTTTCAGTTCTTGTTGGATATTGTTTCTGTTTTCATTTTGTTTATTTCTGGATCTGGTTTTTGTTGTGTTCTGCATATAAGTTCATCTTTTATCATTTTCCAATTCTGGATTTTTGTTATGTTCTTCATATAGTTCGTCATATACATTTTGTCCTTTAGCATATGTTGAAGAAATAAGCATGTTCTTTGGCGGCTGTGTGATTTGTTTCTAAAACCCTAGTGAAGTGTGAGTGAAAACGAAAATAAACCTTCAGATTCAAACCCTGAAACTTAACCTCTGAAATCAGACCCTCAAATCAGACCCTGAAATCAGAATCTGAATTCAGACCCTAAAACTTAGCTTCTGAAATCAGACCCTGAAACTTAGCTTCTGAAATCAGACCCTGAAACTTAACCTCTGAAATCAGACCCTGAAATCAGCCTCTGAAATCAGACCCTGAAATCAGACCCTGACCAGTAGCCTCTAAAATCAAACCCTGAAAACCAGCCTCTGAAATCAAAACCTAAATCAGCCTCTGAAATCAGAACCATAGTATCAGCATCTGACGTTATCAAAAAAAAGGACTTGAGTGATAGTGATCACTTGAGCCAAAAAAAAGTGAAATTTTTTATTGAATTAGTTCGTTCCTTATTTTCATTCGAGTGTAAACATGTGAGATTGTGAGGATTTACATATTTGCTTTACTTTCTTGTTATTTCTAATTTGTTTGTTTAGTGTTGAGATGGCAGGTCTAACCACTAATGAAAAGCTTGAGGCTTTGGATAGGAAATTTACAGATATGATGGAGAACATGAATACTGCTTTGGAGAGATTGTCCAAGAGTGTAGAGAGTATTCAAACTGGTAGCGGTCCCAGAGCACCACCACCCCAGCATATACCACCACCTCAAAATGTACCACTACCTAATAATGTGCCACCTCGACGTGTACCACCAGATGAAGAGGAAACTGAAAATGAGTTTGATGATTCTGATGGTCTTGATGATGTTGAGGAGAGATTTTAGCCTGGGCATGATAGAAGGCCTAATAGGAGGTTTGATAGGAGGAATGATAGGAGAGATGGACGGTTTGATGATAGAGGTGCATTTGATGCCAGAAGAGGAGATTATGATCGGAGAGGATATGGTAGGCGAGGAGATGTAGATGGTGATCTAAGTAGCATCAAGATCAAGATACCAATATTCCAATGCAAGAATGATCCTGAAGCTTACTTAGAATGAGAAAAGAAAATAGAATTGATTTTCCAAATGTCATCACTACTCAGACGAGAAGAAGATCAATCTGGCAGCAATTGAGTTTACTGATTATACTATGATTTGGTGGGATCAGCTTGTCTCTATTGGGAGGAGAAATTATGAGAGACCGGTTCAGACATGGGTAGAACTTAGAGGTCTCATAAGAAAGAGATTTATACCCAGCCATTATTATAGGGAATTGTATCAGAAACTGCAACATCTGTTGACATAAGTCCAACCACACCAGAGACATTATAGGATGCAGTTAACAACTTGGAAGAACCGATGCAGTTACCAACAGGTCCAATCACACGCCAAAGAGCAAAGAAGATCAGAGAGGCTTTTGCGGGACTAGCTTAGAGCTATGTAACCAGTTGCAGCAACCAAGTCAAGTGCACACCAGAGACACATATGGGCCTAACCAGAGAGGTCCCCAAGCTATTTCATTTGACCCAGATTAGCTCAGACTGAAGCATAGCAGAGCAGCTTCAACACCAGCACCCTTTTGACCTATTTTGGGACTATGTTGAATTCGGCCAAATGGGGGCATTTTTGCTCGATATGTTGACTTTATTTATGATGTAATTAACATGTTTGACTATTCCATTAGGCTTAATTATGCTTAGATCTCTACTTAGCCGAAAGCACATCAATTTACTATAGCATGTAAGCACCTCAATTAGCTTAAGTGAGATTAGCTTCTAATATCAATTTTAAGTTTATTTAGGTACAAAAGGACCTTAATGGTCGTGGTTGAGGTGCTTGACTTAGGGCTTTTGGTAATTTTAGCTCTAGGGTCATTTTAATCATTTTACTCTCTTGAACCCTAACTATATTACTCTCCTTTGTAAATTTTATCAAGGAGAACGTAATATACAACATTTTGAAAGAGAGAAAAGCTTGAGCTTTCCATGGCTATGGTCGAACCCTTGTTGAGGGAGGGATTCCTCTTTTCAAGTTCAAATTGACTTATCTAAGCTTGGCAACTTAGTGGCGTCTCCATTGCTAGCAAAATACAATCTGATTTCATGCTTGTGGTTATCATGGACGTGAGTTTCATGGTGGTTAGGGGCTGATCTTGTTGGGTTTTTTTACAAAAATCAGTATTCAAAGTTCTTGGGGTTTTGAGAAAGATGTTTGGGGTTTGCTTGGTTTCCAACCCAAGTGAGTTTCTTGTCATTTGGTATCAGAGCCACCACTCTGTGTGAATGGCCGGTGTTTCTTGGGGTCCGGCAAAATGCCGACTGAGGCAGTCGGGTCTTAAGGTGACATGATCCAGGCTGACAACAAACCAAAGGACGCATTACAAGTGCCAGAAGGGCCAATTACGAGGCAGAGGACCAAAAGACTTAAAGAAGCAATGGCGGGATTAGTTCAGAGTTTTATGGCCGACTGCAACAAACAAATAGAGATGCATGTGGGCTTCGATGTGACATGATCCAGGCCGACAACAAACCAAAGGACGCATTACAAGTGCCAGAAGGGCCAATTACGAGGCAGAGGACCAAAAGACTTAGAGAAGCAATGGCGGGATTAGTTCAGAGTTTTATGGTCGACTGCAACAAACAAATAGAGATGCATGTGGGCTTGGATGGAAAGGGCCCAAAACCATTTCACTTGGCCCAAATCAGTTTAGAATAAAGCTTCCTAGGCATTTGAAGGCTTAAAAACTTGATATTTTTGTAATTTCGTTTTTAGGGGCATTGTTGTCTTTATGCCTTTAGGGTTTCTTTTTGTAACACTATTTAAGCTTACTTTCTTCTTCATTTGAGTAACCAACGAAATTTATAAACTCAAAAGCTTAAAGCTTTGGCTATGGCCGAATTCTTGTAAGGGAGGGATTCCCCTTTTCAAGTTTGAATCGACTTATCTAAGTTTGGCAAACTTAGTGGCGTCTCCATTGCTAGCAAAAACACTACAAGGATTCATCTTAAGGGTTCTCAAGGGCAAGTTCTTTGTGGGTCTTCTTTGTGGCCTTGGAAGGGTTTTGTTCCTACAAAATCAAATTCGCGGTTCTTGGGGTTCTGTCCGTTGCTTGGGGTTTACTTGGATTTCGAATCTAAGTGGGTTTCTTGTCATTTGGTATCTAGAGCTCAGGGTTCCAAGGTCTGATTTTTCTATCTTTTCCTTTTGTTTGATTCTGTTTTTATTTTGTTCTTTGTTATTTTCGTTTCAGTTCTTGTTGGATCTTGTTTTGTTTCTGTTTTTGTTTTGTTCATATTCTGGATCTGGTTTTGTTGTGAAGCATAGTCTGGATCTGGTTTTTGTTGTTCTGCATATCAGCTCATCTTTTATCTTTTCCCAGTTCTGGGCTTCTGTTCTGTTCATCCTATCAGTTCATCATAGTCATTCTGTTCTTTAGCATATGTTTGAGAAATAAGCATGTTCTTGGCGGCTGTGTGTTTTGTTTCTAAACCCTAGTGAAGTCTGAAATCAGACCTAAAATGTAACCTTTGAAATCTGCCTCTGAAATCAGACTCTGAGATCAGACCCTGAAACTTAACCATTGAATCAGCCTCTGAAATCAGACCCTGACCAGTAACCTTTGAAAATTAGCCTCTGAGATCAGACCCTGAAACTTAGCCTCTGAAATCAGACCCAGACCAGTAGCCTCTGAATTCAGACCCTGACCAGTTGACATGATCCAGGCCGACAACAAACCAAAGGACGCATTACAAGTGCCAGAAGGGCCAATTACGAAATCAAAAAAGTAGCCTCTGAAATCAGACCCTGACCAGTAACCTCTGAAACTTAACCATTGAATCAGCCTCTGAAATCAGACCCTGACCAGTAACCTCTGAAAATTAGCCTCTGAGATCAGACCCTGAAACTTAGCCTCTGAAATCAGACCCAGACTATAGCCTCTGAATTCAGACCCTGACCAGTAACCTCTAAAAGCAGCCTCTGAATTCAGACCCTGAAATCAGACCCTTATTCGACTCTGAAATCAGACACTGACCAACAGCCTCTGACTTCAGACCCTGGATTCAGACCCTCATCAGACTCTGAAATCAGGCTTTGAAAACCAGCCTCTGAAATCAGAACCTAAATCAGCCTCTGAAATCAGAACCACTTTTATTAGCATCTGACGTTATCAAAAAAAAAAAAAAGAGAAAAGGGACTTGAGTGATAGTGATCACTTGAGCAGAAAAAAAAAAAAAAAAAAAAAAAAAAAAAAAAAAAAAAAAAGTGAAATTTTTTGGTTGAATCTAGTTTGTTCCATTTTATCATTTAGGTGCCCATAGAGGGTATTCCATCAAAATTTCTATAGAAGTGCCAAAATTTCTCCCGAAATTGCATACGACCGTGAATTTGCATGCTTATTTGTTTCTCATCGTGCTAATTGTTTACTCCTTATTTATAATTACTCTAGCTTAAGTATTATTGATTGAGTCTCCGTCATTACTATTCCTGTTCGCGTTTTTGTTTTCCGCCTGCCCTATATATATATATTATTGGGTCCGTTGTGTTCATGCTAGCTTGAGGACTACATTTGGTTTGTATTCTTGGATTGAGTGTGATTCACATTTGAATTGAGGACGAACTCAAGAGTGGTAAAAGGCAGTGATTGTGAGCACAGTATCGGGTAAAAGCCAATAGAGTGCAAACACGAGTGGAGTGATATCATTCGAGTGTAAACACGTGAGATTGTGAGGATTTACATATTTGCTTTACTTTCTTGTTATTTCTAATCTGTTTTCTTAGTGTTGAGATGGCAGGTCTAACCACTGAAGATAAGCTTGAGGCTTTGGATAGGAAGTTTACAGATATGATTGAGAACATGAATACTGCTTTGGAGAGATTGACCAAGAGTGTAGAGAGTATTCAAACTGGTAGCGGTCCCAGAGCACCACCACCTCAGAATGTACCACCACCCATAATGTACCACCACCTCATAATGTGCCACCTCGCCGTGTACCACCACAGTATGTACCACCAGATGAAGAAGAAGCTGAAAATGAGTTTGATGATTCTGATGGTTTTGATGATGTGGAGGAGAGATTTCAGCCTGGGCATGATAGGAGGCCTAATAGGAGGTTTGATAGGAGGAATGATAGGAGGGATAGACGGTTTGATGATAGAGGTGCATTTGATGCCAGAAGAGGGGATTATGATCAGAGAGGATATGGTAGGCGAGGAGATGTAGATGGTGATCTAGGTAGCATCAAGATCAAGATACCAACATTCAAGGCAAGAATGATCCTGAAGCTTATTTAGAATGGGAAAAGAAAATAGAATTGATTTTCAACTGTCATCACTACTCAGACGAGAAGAAGATCAGTCTGGCAGCAATTGAGTTTACCGATTATGCTATGATTTGGTGGGATCAGCTTGTCTCTACTCGGAGGAGAAACTATGAGAGACCGGTTCAGACGTGGGCAGAACTTAGAGGTCTCATGAGAAAAGAGATTTATACCCAGCCATTACTATAGGGAGTTGTATCAGAAACTACAACATCTGTATCAGGGGGCCAAGAGTGTTGAAGACTATTACACAGAGATGGAAGTTGCCATGATCAGGGCAAATGTAGTTGAGGATGCAGAAGCTACTATGGCACGGTTTCTAGGGGGCTTGAATAGAGAGATAGCAAATATGGTGGAGTTGCATCACTGTGTTGATTTGGAGGATATGCTTCACATGGCTATCAAGGTAGAAAGGCAACTCAAGAAAAGGTCAACATCCAGATTTGGTACTCAGGCTACTTCTGCATGGAAGGGAAAATGGGTTCCGAATGAGAAGCGGGATGGAGGCTTTGACAAGCCTAGAGGCGAGTTCAGTGGAGGCTTTAATAAGCCTAGGGCCGAACCTAGTACCAAGGGTAAAGAGACTGCTGAATCGAGTAAACCTAGACCAAAACCCGACGGTACAACTACTAGAACTAAGGATGTCAAGTGTTTTAAATGTTTGGCATGGGACACTATGCTTCAGAATGTCCCAATAGACGTACCTTAGTGATTGATAAGAAGAGTGGAGATGTGTACTCTACTGATAGTGAGGTTGATGATGAGATGCCAGAGTTGGAGGATGCTAGTGACCATGAGGGAGCTGCATACCCGCTGAATAACTTATCCTTAGTTGTCAAGCGTGCTTTGAGTGCACATGTTGTAGAGGATGAGAGTATGCAGCAGAGGGAGAACATATTCCATACTAGGTGTCGTGTGAATGGTAAGGGGTGTAGTATGATTATAGATGGGGGCAGTTGTACTAATGTTGCTAGCACAGCTTTGATTGAGCGATTGGGGTTGAGTTGCTTGAGACACCCGAAGCCTTACAAGTTGCAATGGTTAAATGATTGTGGGGAAATAAGTGTGACAAAGCAAGTATTGTTGAGTTTTACCATTGGGCCATACACAGATGATGTCCTATGTGATGTGATACCGATGCATGCAGGACATATTCTTTTGGGTAGACCGTGGCAGTTTGATAAGAAGGTTATTCATGATGGGTTCAAGAATAAATACTCTTTTCAGCATAAAGGAAAACCCATTACATTATACCCACTTACACCTGCACAAGTCCATGAAGACCAGGTTAAGTTGCAACTTGAGCGTGACAAAGAGAGAGCGAAGGGAAACACCACCTTGGGTGAGACTAGTGAGAGTGACGTATCTGGTGAGAAAAATAAGGCCAAAGTCGTGGGAGTTCCCAAGGGGAGTGTGAGTGAACGTGAGGGGGAAACAAAAGGGAGAGTTAAAAAGGGTTTCTACATGGGTGAGGGTGAAGCGAGGAAAGCATTCAAGGCTAGCAAGCTCATGCTATTGTTAGTCTATAAAGAGCATCATATTTATTTTACTAACACTAACCCTTTGCTTCCTGTGTCTATTTCATCTCTTTTGCAGGATTACAGTGATGTACTGACAGAGGACATACCTAGTGGGCTTCCACCCATTAGAGGTATCGAGCACCAGATAGACTTCATACCTGGAGCAGTCATTCCTAACAGACCGGCTTATAGGAGCAATCCCGAGGAGACAAATGAGCTACAAAGGCAAGTACGAGAGTTGATGGACAAGGGGTATGTCAGGGAAAGCATGAGTCCTTGTGCAGTACCAGTGCTTCTAGTTCCTAAGAAAGATGGGACGTGGCGCATGTGCGTTGATTGCCGAGCTATCAACAATATTACGGTAAAGTATCGTCACCCCATTCCTAGACTAGATGACATGTTGGATGAATTGCATGGTTCCAAAATTTTTAGTAAGATTGATTTAAAGAGTGGATACCATCAAATTCGCATGAGAGAGGGAGATGAGTGGAAAACTGCATTTAAGACTAAGTATGGCTTGTATGAATGGTTAGTTATGCCATTTGGTCTTTCAAACGCACCTAGCACATTTATGAGATTGATGAATCATGTTATGCGTGCATTTTTAGGTAAGTTTGTTGTAGTTTATTTTGATGACATCTTAGTTTACAGTAAAACAGTAGATGAGCATGTTATGCATTTGAAGCATGTTCTTGATGTGTTAAGGCAAGAAAAACTGTATGCTAACTTTGATAAGTGCACTTTTTGTATGGATAGAATTGTCTTCCTTGGATTTGTTGTGAGTGCAGATGGCATCGAGGTAGATTTAGAAAAGGTGAAGGCAATTAAGGATTGGCCAACACCAGCAACAGTGACAGAAGTCAGAAGCTTCCATGGATTAGCAAGCTTCTACCGTAGATTTGTTAAAGACTTCAGTAGTATTGCAGCACCACTGACTGAAGTAGTGAAGAAGACTGTTGGCTTCAAATGGGGTGAAGAGCAGGAGCGGGCATTCCAGGATCTGAAAATGAAGTTGTGTAGTGCACCAGTCTTGGCACTACCCAACTTTGAGAAGACCTTTGAAATTGAGTGTGACGCATCCGGGATAGGCATTGGGGCTGTTCTTATGCAAGAAAAGCGACCAATAGCTTACTTTAGTGAGAAGCTAAATGGAGCAGTTTTGAGGTACCCCACATATGACAAGGAGTTGTATGCGCTAGTGCGAGCCCTTGGAGACTTGGCAGCATTATTTGTGGCCTCGAGAGTTTGTGATCCATACAGATCATGAATCATTGAAGCATCTGAAGGGACAAGGTAAACTGAACAAACGACACGCAAAATGGTTAGAGTTTGTTGAGACATTTCCATATGTAATCCGCTACAAACAAGGTAAGGAAAACATTGTCGCCGATGCACTATCGCGAAGGTATGCTTTACTTACTTCATTGAGTGCAAGAATGCTTGGGTTTGAATTTATTAAAGAACTTTATGCTAGTGATATTGACTTTAGTACTATCTATGCTGCATGTGAAAAGTCTGCTTTTAGTAAATTCTACCAACATGATGGGTTTCTGTTTAGGGAAAATAGATTATGCATTCCTGTTTGTAGTATGCGTGAATTGTTAGTGAGGGAAGCACATGGGGGAGGTTTAATGGGGCACTTTGGCATTACCAAGACCTTAGGGGTATTGAGTGAACATTTCTATTGGCCAAAAATGCGGAGAGATATTGAGCGTTTGTGTGATAAATGCTTAACTTGTAAACAGGCTAAATCTAAGGTTATGCCTCATGGGTTGTATACACCGTTGCCAATACCTAGTGAGCCATGGGTAGATGTATCAATGGACTTTATATTGGGTTTACCTAGGACTAGGAAGGGTAGAGATTCCATCTTTGTAGTGGTTGATAGGTTCAGTAAGATGGCACACTTTATAGCATGTCATAAAACTGATGATGCCACTAACATTGCTGACTTGTTCTTTAGAGAAGTAGTACGACTCCATGGGATTCCACGGAGTATAGTTTCAGATCGTGATGTTAAGTTCCTTAGTCACTTTTGGAAAGTTTTATGGGGTAAGTTGGGAACTAAACTTTTGTATTCTACTACTTGCCACCCCCAAATTGATGGCCAAACCGAGGTTGTTAATAGGACTTTGACTCAGTTATTGCGTACTATTATCAATAAGAACTTAAAAACTTGGGAGGATTGTTTGCCTTTTGTTGAATTTGCATATAATCGTAGTATTCATTCCTCTACATCTCTACACCATTTGAAATTGTTTATGGTTTTCAGCGCCACTAACTCCATTAGATTTGTTACCATTGCCTGTTGATGAGCATGCGGGGTTAGATGGAAAAAGGAAAGCCGATTTGGTGAAGCACATACATGAGAAAGCAAGAAGCAAATACAACGAAAGAATGAGCAATATGCTTCTCATGCTAATAAGGGAAGAAAGCGTGTGGTATTTCATCCTGGAGATTGGGTTTGGGTACACATGCGCAAGGAGAGATTTCCTGAACAACGTAAATCTAAGCTACAACCGAGAGGGGATGGTCCATTTCAAGTTTTGGAACGGATTAATGACAATGCATACAAGTTGGATTTACAAGGTAAGTATAATGTGTCTGCTACATTTAATGTTTCTGACTTAACTCCTTTTGATGCAGGTACAGATTCGAGGTCGAATCCTTTTCAAGAGGGAGGGGATGACATGATCCAGGCCGACAACAAACCAAAGGACGCATTACAAGTGCCAGAAGGGCCAATTACGAGGCAGAGGACCAAAAGACTTAGAGAAGCAATGGCGGGATTAGTTCAGAGTTTTATGGTCGACTGCAACAAACAAATAGAGATGCATGTGGGCTTGGATGGAAAGGGCCCAAAACCATTTCACTTGGCCCAAATCAGTTTAGAATAAAGCTTCCTAGGCATTTGAAGGCTTAAAAACTTGATATTTGTGTAATTTCGTTTTTAGGGGCATTGTTGTCTTTATGCCTTTAGGGTTTCTTTTTGTAACACTATTTAAGCTTACTTTCTTCTTCATTTGAGTTAACCAACGAAATTTATAAACTCAAAAGCTTAAAGCTTTGGCTATGGCCGAATTCTTGTAAGGGAGGGATTCCCCTTTTCAAGTTTGAATCGACTTATCTAAGTTTGGCAAACTTAGTGGCGTCTCCATTTGCTAGCAAAAACACTACAAGGATTCATCTTAAGGGTTCTCAATGGCAAGTTCTTTGTGGGTCTTCTTTGTGGCCTTGGAAGGGTTTTGTTCCTACAAAATCAAATTCGCGGTTCTTGGGGTTCTGTCCGTTGCTTGGGGTTTACTTGGATTTCGAATCTAAGTGGGTTTCTTGTCACGATGGATAGAGCCCAAAACCATTTCACTTGGCCCAAATCAGTTTAGAATAAAGCTTCCTAGGCATTTGAAGACTTAAAGACTTAATATTTGTGTAATTTCGTTTTTAGGGGCATTGTTGTCTTTATGCCTTTAGGGTTTCTTTTTGTTAAGCTTACTTTCTTCTTCATTTGAGGGGAACCAGCGAAATTTGTAAACTCAAAAGATTAAAGCTTTGGCTATGGCCGAATTCTTATAAGGGAGGGATTCCACTTTTCAAGTTTGAATCGACTTATCTAAGTTTGGCAAACTTAGTGGCGTCTCCATTTGCTAGCAAAACACTACAAGGATTCATCTTAAGGGTTCTCAAGGGCAAGTTCTTTGTGGGTCTTCTTTGTGGCCTTGGAAGGGTTTTGTTCCTACAAAATCAAATTCGCGGTTCTTGGGGTTATGTCCGTTGCTTGGGGTTTACTTGGATTTCGAATCTAAGTGGGTTTCTTGTCATTTGGTATCTAGAGCTCAGGGTTCCAAGGTCTGATTTTTCTATCTTTCCTTTTGTTTGATTCTGTTTTTATTTTGTTCTTTGTTATTTTCATTTCAGTTCTTGTTGGATCTTGTTTCTGTTTTTGTTTTGTTCATATTCTAGATCTGGTTTTATTGTGAAGCAAATTCTGGATCTGGTTTTGTTGTTTTGCATATCAGTTCATCTTTTATCATTTTCCAGTTCGGAATTTTTTTTGTTCTGTTCTTCCTGTCAGTTCATCCTAGTTGCATATCAGTTCATCTTTATCACTTTTTCCAGTTCTGGGTTTCTGTTCTGTTCTTCCTATCAGTTCGTCATAGTCATTCTGTTCTTTAGCATATGTTTAAGAAATAAGCATGTTCTTGGCGGCTGTGTGTTTTGTTTCTAAACCCTAGTGAAGTGTGAAATCAAACCCTGAAAAAAAACTAAGTGAAGTATGAAATCATACCCTGAAATCTTAGCTTCTGAAATCAGACCTAAAACGTAACCTTTGAAATCTGCCTCTGAAATCAGACTCTGAGTTCAGACCTTGAAACTTAATAATTGAATCAGACTCAGAGATCAGACCCTGAAACTTAGCCTCTGAAATCAGACCCAGACTAGTAGCCTCTGAAATCAGACCCAGACTAGCCTCTGAAATCAGCCTCTGAATTCAGACCCTTATTCGACTCTGAAATCAGACACTGACCAGCAGCCTCTGAATTCAGACCCTGGATTCAGACCCTCATCAGACTCTGAAATCAGGCTTTGAAAACCAGCCTCTGAAATCAGAACCTAAATCAGCCTCTGAAATCTGAACCACATTTAGCATCTGACGTTATCAAAAAAAAAAAAAAAAAAGAAAAAGGGACTTGAGTGATAGTGATCACTTGAGCCAAAAAAAAAAAAGAGTAAAAATGTGAAATTTTTTGGTTGAATCTAGTTTGTTCCATATTATCATTTAGGTGCCCATGGAGGGTATTCCATCAAAATTTCTATAGAAGTGCCAAATTTTCTCCCGAAATTGCATACGACCGTGAATTTGCATGCTTATTTTTTTTTCCTCCATTGTGCTAATTGTTTGCTTCTTATTCTAATTACTCTATGTTAAGTATTATTGATTGAGTCTTCGTCATTGCTATTCCTGTTCGCATTTTGTTTTCGCCTGCCCTATATATATATATATTTATATATATATATATATATTATTGGGTCTGTTGTGTTTCATTCTAGCTTGAGGACTACACTTGGCTTTGTATTCTTGGATTCAGTGTGATTCACATTTGAATTGAGGAAGAACTCAAGAGTGGTAAAAGGCAGTGATTGTGAGCACAATATCGGGTAAAAGCCAATAGAGTGCAAACACGAGTGGAGTGATATCATTCGAGTGTAAACACGTGAGATTGTGAGGATTTACATATTTGCTTTACTTTCTTGTTATTTCTAATATGTTTTCTTAGTGTTGAGATGACAGGTCTAACCACTGATGAAAAGCTTGAGGCTTTGGATAGGAAATTTACAGATATGATGGAGAACATGAATACTGCTTTGGAGAGATTGACCAAGAGTGTAGAGAGTATTCAAACTGGTAGCGGTCCCAGAGCACCACCACCTCAGAATGTACCACCACCCCAGAATGTACCACCACCTCATAATGTGCCACCTCGACGTGTACCACCACAGTATGTACCGCCAGATGAAGAGGAAGCTGAAAATGAGTTTGATGATTTTAATGGTCTTGATGATGTGGAGGAGAGATTTCAACCTAGGCATGACAGGAGGCCTAATAGGAGGTTTGATAGGAGGAATGATAGGAGGGATAGACGGTTTGATGATAGAGGTGCATTTGATGCCAGAAGAGGGGATTATGATAGGAAGGGATATGGTAGACGAGGAGATGAAGACGGTGATCTAGGTAGTATCAAGATCAAGATACCAACATTTCACGGCAAAAATGATCCTGAAGCTTATTTAGAATGGGAAAAGAAAATAGAATTGATTTTCAGCTGTCATCATTACTCAGATGAGAAGAAGATCAATCTGGTAGCAATTGAGTTTGCCGATTATGCTATGATTTTGTGGGATCAGCTTGTCTCTACTCGGAGGAGAAATTATGAGAGACCGATTCAGACATGGGCAGAACTTAGAGGTCTCATGAGAAAGAGATTTATACCCAACCATTACTATAGGGAGTTGTATCAGAAACTACAACATCTATATCAGGGGGCCAAGAGTGTTGAGGACTATTACACAGAGATGGAAGTTGCCATGATCAGGGCAAATGTAGTTGAGGATGCAGAAGCTACTATGGCACGGTTTCTAGGGGGCTTGAATAGAGAGATAGCAAACATGGTGGAGTTGCATCACTGTGTTGATTTGGAGGATATGCTTCACATGGCTATCAAGGTAGAAAGGCAACTCAAGAAAAGGTCACCATCCAGATTTGGTACTCAGGCTACTTCTACATGGAAGGGAAAATGGGTTCCGAATGAGAAGCGGGATGGAGGCTTTGACAAGCCTAGAGGCGAGTTCAGTGGAGGCTTTAATAAGCCTAAGGCCGAACCTAGTACCAAGGGTAAAGAGACTGCAGAATCGAGTAAAACTAGACCAAAACCTGACGGTACAACTACTAGAACTAAGGATGTCAAGTGTTTTAAATGTTTGGGCATGGGACACTATGCTTCAGAATGTCCCAATAGACGTACCTTATTGATTGATAAGAAGAGTGGAGATGTGTACTCTACTGATAGTGAGGTTGATGATGAGATGCCAGAGTTGGAGGATGCTAGTGATCATGAGGGAGCTGCATACCCGCTGAATAACTTATCCTTAGTCGTCAAGCGTGCTTTGAGTGCACATGTTGTAGAGGATGAGAGTATGCAGCAGAGGGAGAACATATTCCATACTAGGTGTCGTGTGAATGGTAAGGGGTGTAGTATGATTATAGATGGGAGCAGTTGTACTAATGTTGCTAGCACAGCTTTGATTGAGCGATTGGGGTTGAGTTGCTTGAGACATCCGAAGCCTTACAAGTTGCAATGGTTAAATGATTGTGGGGAAATAAGTGTGACAAAGCAGGTTTTGTTGAGCTTTACCATTGGGCCATAAACGGATGATGTCCTATGTGATGTGATACCGATGCATGCAGGACATATTCTTTTGGGTAGACCGTGGCAGTTTGATTAGAAGGTTATTCATGATGGGTTCAAGAATAAATACTCTTTTCAGCATACGGGAAAACCCATTACATTATACCCACTTACACCTGCACAAGTCCATGAAGATCAGGTTAAGTTGCAACTTGAGCGTGACAAAGAGAGAGCGAAGGGAAACACCACCTTGGGTGAGACTAGTGAGAGTGACGTATCTGGTGAGAAAAATAAGGCCGAAGCCGTGGGAGTTCCCAAGGGGAGTGTGAGTGAACGTGAGGGGGAAACAAAAGGGAGAGTTAAAAAGAGTTTCTACATGGGTGAGGGTGAAGCGAGGAAATCATTCAAGGCTAGCAAGCTCATGCTATTGTTAGTCTATAAAGAGCCTCATATTTATTATACTAACACTAACCCTTTGCTTCCTGTGTCTATTTCATCTCTTTTGCAGGATTACAGTGACGTACTGACAGAGGACATACCTAGTGGGCTTCCACCCATTAGATATATCAAGCACCAGATAGACTTCATACCTGGAGCAGTCATTCCTAACAGACCGGCTTATAGGAGCAATCCCGAGGAGACAAATGAGCTACAAAGGCAAGTGCGAGAGTTGATGGATAAGGGGTATGTCAGGGAAAGCATGAGTCCTTGTGCAGTACAAGTGCTTCTAGTTGCTAAGAAAGATGGGACGTGGCGCATGTGCGTTGATTGCCGAGCTATCAATAATATTACGGTAAAGTATCGTCACCCCATTCCTAGACTAGATGACATGTTGGATGAATTGCATGGTTCCAAAATTTTTAGTAAGATTGATTTAAAGAGTGGATACCATCAAATTCGCATGAGAGAGGGAGATGAGTGGAAAACTGCATTTAAGACTAAGAATGGCTTGTATGAATGGTTAGTTATGCCATTTGGTCTTTCAAACGCACCTAGCACATTTATGAGATTGATGAATCATGTTATGCGTGCATTTTTAGGTAAGTTTGTTGTAGTTTATTTTGATGACATCTTAGTTTACAGTAAAACAGTAGATGAGCATGTTATGCATTTGAAGCATGTTCTTGATGTGTTAAGGCAAGAAAAACTGTATACTAACTTTGATAAGTGGACTTTTTGTATGGATAGAATTATCTTCCTTGGATTTGTTGTGAGTGCAGATGGCATCGAGGTAGATTTAGAAAAGGTGAAGGCAATTAAGGATTGGCCAACACCAACAACAGTGACAGAAGTCAGAAGCTTCCATGGATTAGCAAGCTTCTACTGTAGAAGAAGATTGTTGGCTTCAAATGGGGTGAAGAGCAGGAGCGGGCATTCCAGGATCTGAAAATGAAGTTGTGCAGTGCACCAGTCTTGGCACTACCCAACTTTGAGAAGACATTTGAAATTGAGTGTGACGCATCCGGGATAGGCATTGGAGCTGTTCTTATGCAAGAAAAGCGACCAATAGCTTACTTTAGTGAGAAGCTAAATGGATAAGTTTTGAGGTACCCCACATATGACAAGGAGTTGTATGCGCTAGTGCGAGCCCTTGAGACTTGGCAACATTATTTGTGGCCTCGAGAGTTTGTGATCCTTACAGATCATGAATCATTGAAGCATCTGAAGGGACAAGGTAAACTGAAAAAACGACACGCAAAATGGTTAGAGTTTGTTGAGACATTTCCATATGTAATCCGCTACAAACAAGGTAAGGAAAACATTGTCGCCGATACACTATCGCGAAGGTATGCTTTACTTACTTCATTGAGTGCAAGAATGCTTGGGTTTGAATTTATTAAAGAACTTTATGCTAGTGATATTGACTTTGGTACTATCTATGCTGCATGTGAAAAGTCTGCTTTTAGTAAATTCTACCTACGTGATGGGTTTCTGTTTAGGGAAAATAGATTATGCATTCCTGTTTGTAGTATGCGTGAACTATTAGTGAGGGAAGCACATGGGGGAGGTTTAATGGGGCACTTTGGCATTACCAAAACCTTAGGGGTATTGAGTGAACATTTCTATTGGCCTAAAATGAGGAGAGATATTGAGCGTTTGTGTGATAAATGCTTAACTTGTAAACAGGCTAAATCTAAGGTTATGCCTCATGGGTTGTATACACCGTTGCCGATACCTAGTGAGCCATGGGTAGATGTATCGATGGACTTTATATTGGGTTTACCTAGGACTAGGAAGGGTAGAGATTCCATCTTTGTAGTGGTTGATAGGTTCAGTAAGATGGCACACTTTATAGCATGTCATAAAACTGATGATGCCACTAACATTGCTGACTTGTTCTTTAGAGAAGTAGTACGACTCCATGGGATTCCACGGAGTATAGTTTCAGATCGTGATGTTAAATTCCTTAGTCACTTTTGGAAAGTTTTATGGGGTAAGTTGGGAACTAAACTTTTGTATTCTACTACTTGCCACCCCCAAACTGATGGCCAAACCGAGGTTGTTAATAGGACTTTGATTCAGTTATTCTGTACTATTATCAATAACAACTTAAAAACTTGGGAGGATTGTTTGCCTTTTGTTGAATTTGCATATAATCGTAGTATTCATTCCTCTACATCTTACTCACCATTTGAAATTATTTATGGTTTTCGGCCACTAACTCCATTAGATTTGTTACCATTGCCTGTTGATGAGCATGCAGGGTTAGATGGAAAAAGGAAAGCCGATTTGGTGAAGCACATACATGAGAAAGCAAGAGAGCAAATACAACAAAAGAATGAGCAATATGCTTCTCATGCTAATAAGGGAAGAAAGCGTGTGGTATTTCATCCTGGAGATTGGGTTTGGGTACACATGCGCAAGGAGAGATTTCCTGAACAACGTAAATCTAAGCTACAACCGATAGGGGATGGTCCATTTCAAGTTTTGGAACGGATTAATGACATTGCATACAAGCTGGATTTACAAGGTAAGTATACTGTGTCTGCTACATTTAATGTTTCTGACTTAACTCCTTTTGATGCAGGTACAGATTCGAGGTCGGATCCTTTTCAAGAGGGAGGGGATGATATGATCCAGGCCGACAACAAACCAAAGAACGCATTACAAGGGCCAGAAGGGCCAATTACGAGGTAGAGGACCAAAAGACTTAGAGAAACAATGGCGGGATTAGTTCAGAGTTTTATGGCCGACTGCAACAAACAAATAGAGATGCATGTGGGCTTTGATGGAAAGGGCCCAAAACCATTTCACTTGGCCCAAATCAGTTTAGAATAAAGCTTCCTAGGCATTTGAAGACTTAAAGACTTGATATTTGTGTAATTTCGTTTTTAGGGGCATTGTTGTCTTTATGCCTTTAGGGTTTCTTTTTGTAACACTATTTAAGCTTACTTTCTTCTTCATTTGAGGGGAACCAACGAAATTTGTAATCTCAAAAGCTTAAAGCTTTGGCTATGGCCGAATTCTTGTAAGGGAGGGATTCCCCTTTTCAAGTTTGAATCGACTCATCTAAGTTTGGCAAACTTAGTGGCGTCTCCATTTGCTAGCAAAACACTACAAGGATTCATCTTAAGGGTTCTCAAGGGCAAGTTCTTTGTGGCCTTGGAAGGGTTTTGTTCCTACAAAATCAAATTCGCGATTCTTGGGGTTCTGTCCGTTGCTTGGGGTTTACTTGGATTTCGAATCTAAGTGGGTTTCTTGTCATAAGGGGTGGGGATGATGCGTCCCACATCGGTTGCGGGGTGCCTCCTGGGCTGGTTTATAAGGCCAGGGCCAACCCTCCCCCTCCGAGCTAGCTTTTGGGGTAGAGTTAGGGCTTGGGTTCTTATCAGTTGGTATCAGAGCCGCCACTCTGTGGGAATGGCCGGTTTCTCTTGGGGTTCGGCAGAACGCCGACTGAGGCAGTCGGGTCTTAAGGGGGTGGGGATGATGCGTCCCACATCGGTTGCGGGGTTCCTCCTAGGCTGGTTTATAAGGCCAGGGCCAACCCTCTCCCTCCGAGCTAGCTTTTGGGGCAGAGTTAGGGCTTGGGTTCTTATCAACAACGATGTACTGACTGAGGACATTCCTAGTGGGCTTCCACCCATTTAGCACCAGATAGACTTCGTACCCGGAGCAGCCATCCTATGAAAGCAATCCTGAGGAGACAAAGGAACTTTAATGCTAAGTGCGGGATTTGATGGACAAGGGGTATGTAAGGGAAATCATAAGTCATTGTGCAGTACCAGTGCTTTTAGTTCTTAAGAAAGATGGGACATGACGGATGTGTGTTGATTGTCGAGCCATCAGTAATATAACGGTAAAGTATCGCCATCCTATTCCTAGGCTAGATGACCTGTTAGATGAATTGCATGGTTTCAAGATATTTAGTAAGATTTATTTGAAAAGTGGATACCATCGAATTCGCACGAGAGAGGGAAATGAGTGGAAAACCGCATTTAAGACCAAATATGGATTATATGAATGGTTAGTTATGCCATTTGATCTTACAAACACACCTAGCACATTTATGAGATTAATGAATCATGTTATGCATACATTTATAGGTAAGTTTGTTGTCTTATACTTTGATGACATCTTAGTTTACAGTACATCGACTGAGGAGCATGAATTAGATTTGAGACATGTACTTGATATATTACGAAAAGAACAATTGTATGCTAACTCTGACAAATGCACATTTTGCATGGATAGAATTATTTTTCTTGGCTTTGTTCTGAGTGCAGATGGCATCGAGGTAGATGTGGAGAATGTGAAGGCAATTCAGGAATGGCCTACACTAACTACAGTGACAAAAGTTCGAAGCTTTCATGGATTAGCGAGCTTCTACAGGAGATTTGTCAAGGACTTCAGTAGCATTGCCACGCCATTGACCGAGGTAGTAAAGAAGACAGTTAGTTGTCAATGGGGCGAGGCGCAAGAGCGAGCATTCCAGGATCTTAAAGCAAAGTTATGCAGTGCACCCATTTTGACATTACCCAACTTCGAGAAGACATTTCAGATTGAGTGCGATGCATCAGGGTTAGGTATTGGAGCAGTTCTTATGCAAGACAAGCGGCCGATAGCCTATTTTAGTGAGAAGCTGAACAGAGCATCTTTGACGTACCTCATGTACGACAAAGAGTTATATGCGCTTGTGAGAGCACTTGAGACGTGGCAGCACTACTTGTGGCCTAAAGAGTTCGTGATCCACACCGACCATGAATCATTAAAAAACTTGAAGGGTAAGCTGAATAAGCGACATACAAAATGGATAGAATTCGTTGAGTCATTTCCATATGTTATACGCTACAAGCAAGGTAAAGAAAACATCGTGGCCGATGCATTATCTCGCAGGTATGTTTTACTTACTTCAATACATGCACGGATGTTGGGATTTGATTTGATTAAGGAACTATATGAGTGTGATTCTGATTTTGGTGAGATTATTGTTGCTTGTGCAAAGTCATCTTTTGGAAAGTTTCACATTCATGACGATTTCTTACTTAAAGCGAACAGGATGTGTGTTCCTGCTTGCAGTATGCGTGAGTTGCTTGTGAAAGAAGCGCATGGGGCTGCATTTTGGGATTACTAAGACTTTAGCTATTTTACATGAGCACTTTTATTGGCCTAAAATGAAACGAGTTGTTGAGCGTATTTGTGATAAGTGTCTAACATGTAAGCATGCTAAATCTAAATTAATGCCACATGGTTTGTATACTCCTTTGCCTGTACCAAGTGAACCTTGGGTTGATATATCGATAGATTTTGTGTTAGGTTTGCCTAGGACAAAGAGGGGTAGAAATTCAATCTTTGTTGTACTTGATAGTTTTGGCCTTTTTTCATCTGTTTTAATGATTTTTGGTTGTTGGAATATTAGAGGTCTCAATGACCCATTAAAACATGCTGAAGTCAGGAGGTTTTTTAGTGAGGAGAAGCTCTCGTTGTGTGGTTTAGTTGAAACCAAGGTTAAGGAGGTTAATCTTATGTATGTCTCTCGTGCGATTAATCCTTCTTGGAAGTTTTTTTGTCATTCTGATATTAGTCCGTTTGGTCGTATCTGGGTATGTTGGAATCCTAGTGATGTTGTCGTTAGCATTATTCAGTCCTCAGCTCAAGCTATTCATTGCCGTGTGTCTCCTATTTCTGGGGTTTGGAATTGTGTAGTTTCAGTGGTTTATGGTGAGTGTGATTACGAGAAGCGGCGGGAACTTTGGGCTGACCTGATTAATTGTGGTAGTATGGTTGATGATTCCCCATGGCTTGTTTTAGGTGATTTCAATGCTATCCGCTCTCCGTTTGAGCATAGTGGTGGATCTGTGGCTTGGCCAGCTTGGAAAGATGACTTGGGTTGCTGTTTGGGTCAAGCTGGCTTGGATGATCTGCAGTTTTCTGGGTGTAAGTTTACTTGGTTTAATAAGCAGATTCAGTCTCCTATTTGGCGCAAGTTGGACCGTGTTCTGGTAAATCCTTCTTGGGAGTGTATTTTCCCGGGTTCTTCTGCCCGCTTTCTTCCTTCCCCGATTTCTGATCACTCTCCTATGGTTGTTAAGCTTGCAGAACTCCCTAAGAGGAAAATACCCTTTAAATTCTTTCAGTTTTGGGTGGATCATCCTGATTTTCTTTCTGTTGTGGCTAGGGCTTGGGATATTGATGTTCATGGTACTCCAATGTTCCGGTTATGTTGTAAGCTAAAGAATGTTAAGTTGGCTTTGAAGAAATTTAATGTTGAGCATTTCTCTAAGATTTCCTGTAGAGTTTTGGAGATCAGGAAGGAGTTGGACAGAGTACAGTGTGCTTTACAAGACTTCCCCAGTGACCCTGCTCTGTTAGCTGAGGAAGCTCGTCTTTCAGTGAGTTATGGTGATTTGAGTCGGGCTGAAGAAGGCTTTAATAGACAGAAATCTCGTGTTCAGTGGCTTAATCTTGGGGATCAGAATTCTAAGTTCTTCTTTACTGCTATGAAGAGTTTTCATGGCCGTAGTAAGGTTACTTCTATTACTAAGGAGGATGATACCCGTGTGGAGGAAGATGCTTTAGTTAGAGATGAGATTGTTTCTTTTTTTGAGTCCCTTTTAGGTCCTCAGCATCGTCAGCAGGATTTTGATAGGGTGACCCTCCAATCTGCTATTACTAGACATGTGACTGAGGAGCAGAGTATGGCTCTTTCTCGAGAGGTTGTGGATGAGGAGATTAACGCTGTTTTGTTCGGGCTGAAAGACAATAAAGCTCCATGTCCGGATGGGTTTAATTCGGGTTTCTTTAAGAAGTGTTGGAATATTGTGGGGAATGATGTCTTATGTGCTATTCATTCATTCTTTTCTTCTGGACGTCTTTTGAGGCAGGTAAATACTGATTCTTGTTGATTTGTGATCAAAATAGCATGAATAACATTCTGCCCTTGAGTGTTTTTGATTGATCATGAGTATTTCTTTGAGTTAATCTTTGGCTACTTAGGTCAAAATTGGGGATTTCATTTTCTTTGCTTGAATCAAGTGTTTAGTTGTTAATTCTATGTTACTAGGACATGTTTAACATTGTTATTAAGTTTTTAGTTGCAAAAAAATCAAAAAAGAAATGCATCAGGTCAGATTCGGCCAAGGAAGAACCATCACCACCCTTGCTTTGTTCTTGCCATATCCATGTCACTTAGCTTGTTTTCAATAGGTATTGTTCATATCTACTTTGAGAAAATCATATTGCACTTCATTACTCCTAGCATTTGCGTGAACTAGCTTGTTTGCAATCTTTGTGAAGTTGTTGCAATCTTGTGAAGTGTGAGGAAAACAAGTGTGTTTGAGTGCTGTGGTGAGGTATTTAAGTGAATGAGTGTTGAAACAAAATGAAATGCTTATGGATTGATGAGGCCGTAACTTACTCTTGAAGTTTACTTAAGCTTGTGCGTTGTTAACTTTGTGAGACAAGTCTGGTTGCTTTGTTACACATATTGCCGTGAGTAAGATGCTTGATGTGCTTATGTTGAAGCATGAATTAACAAGTGTGCTTGCTGATTTGCTTGAGCTATCATTAGCTTGACATTGGATTTGTGTTGAAATCATTAGCATGACATTGAAAATGGAAGCACTCATGAGCTTGACATGGAAACTTGAGTAACCATCATTGCATTTGAGAGGTGCTTGAAGAGGCAAGCTGCTGCATCACCAAGTTAGTTGGAAAAAGTGTTTAGTTGGTTTGTAACTTACCATTACCGAATTGACATGCTTACTTGACCTACTTGTAAGCTACTTACGTAAGCAGCTGAGTCACCTACTTGTCTTGAGAAAAAAAAGAAAGAGAATTGGTCGCATTGTGCTTAGCTTGATTAGACCATTTGCAAGTTGATTGGATTGCTTTACATGAGTTACATTGATATTTGATTTGGTTTGTATTGGTTTGAGATCGAAAGACTATATATGTGTTATAGCCGAATTGGAATCCTTTGTGCTTCGTTGTGTTTCATTGGAGTGTAAACACTTGTGAGTGTGTGTGAGAAGAAAAGAAAGGTGAGCTAAAACATTAGAGCGAGTGACCACAAGATTGCTTCAGTGACACGTTGATTGCTTGCTTGCTTATTTATTGCATTTAGCTAACTCGTCATTCTTTCTTATTCTGAGCACTCTAGCTATAGGTTTCTTTTGATTGAGTATCCGTGATTACTTATCTTATTTGCTTTATTCCACATGCTCTATATATACATTGTGTTTCTGCTAGCTTGTGGACTGCACCTTAGTTGACCATTCTGGGAATTTAGTTGATTTGTAATTGAATTGAGGAAGAACTCAATAGTGGTAAAAGGCAGTGAGTGTGAGCACAGTATCGGGTAAAAGCCAATAGAGTGCAAACACTAGTGGAGTGATATAACTGAGTGTAAACAAGTGAGATTGTGAGCTTGAGAGGATTTTACATATCGTATTACTTTCTTGTTATTACTGATTTGTTTGTTGAGCTTTGATATAGAGGTGTTAGTTTAACCATCGATGAGAAGCTTGCAGCTATGGATAGAAAATTTACAGATATGATGGAGAATATGAATACTGCATTGGAAAGGTTGTCCAAGAGTGTAGAGAGTATTCAGTCGGGCAGTGTTCCCAGAGCACCACTACCTCAGAATGTACCACCACCTCATAATGTACTACCACCTCATAATGTACCACCACCTCATAATGTGCCACCACCGCAACATATACCATCAGATGAAGAAGAAGCCGAGAATGACTTTGATGATTTTGATGATCTTGATGATGTTGAGGAGAGGTTTCAGCCTAGACAAGATCAGAGGCATGGTAGGGGGTTTGGTAGAGGGTGTGATAGGAGGTTTGATGGGAGACATAAAAGGAGGGATAGACGATTTGATGATAGAGGTGCATTTGATGATAGGCGATGGGATTATAATCGAAGGGGTTATGGTAGACGGGGGGACTTAGATGGAGATCTAGGTAGCATTAAAATCAAGATACCAACCTTTCAAGGGAAGAATGATCCCGAGGCTTATTTGGAATGGGAGAAGAAGATTGAGCTAATATTCAATTGCCATCACTACTCAGATGAGAAGAAAATCAATCTGGCAGCTATTGAGTTTACTGATTATGCCATGATATGGTGGGATCAGCTTGTTACCACTCGGAGAAGAAACTATGAGAGACTAGTTCAGACTTGGGGAGAACTCAAAGGTCTTATGAGGAAGAGGTTCATTCCGAGCCATTACTACCGTGAGTTGTATCAGAAGCTACAACATCTGTATTAGGGTACCAAGAGCGTTGAGGATTCTACACAGAGATGGAAGTTGCCATGATCAGGGCTAATGTAGTTGAGGATGCAGAGGCTACTATGGCACGGTTTCTTGGAGGCTTAAATAGGGAGATTGCCAACTTGGTGGAGTTACATCATTATGTTGATTTGGAGGACATGCTTCACATGGCTATTAAGGTAGAGAGGCAACTCAAGAAGAAGGCCACATCCAGATTTGGTACTCAGACTACTTCAACTTGGAACGGGAAATGGGTTCCAAATGAGAAGCGAGATGGAGGCTTTAACAAGCCAAGAGGTGATTTCAGTGGAGGCCTTAACAAGCCTAGGGCCGAACCTGGTGGCAAGGGAAAAGAGGCTGCAGAATCGAGTAAGCCTAGACCTAAACCCGAGGGTACAGCTACGAGAACTAAGGATGTCAAGTGTTTCAAGTGTTTGGGCATGGGACACTATGCTTCACAATGTCCCAATAGGCGCACCTTAGTGATTGACAAGAGCAGAGATGTGTACTCTACAGATGATGAGGTTGAGGATGAGATGCCGGAGTTAGAAGATGCTAGTGACCACGAGGGAGCTGCACACCCTTTAGATAACTTATCCCTAGTTGTTAAGCGTGCTTTGACAGCACAAGTTGTTGAGGATGAGAGTGATCAGCAGAGGGAGAACATATTCCACACCAGATGTCGTGTGAATGGTAAGAGTTGTAGTATGATTATAGATGGAGGCAGTTGTACCAATGTGGCTAGCACGGCTTTGATTGAGAGAATGGGGTTGAGTTGCTTGAGGCACCCCAAGCCTTACAAGTTGCAGTGGTTAAATGATTGTGGTGAAGTGAAGGTAACGAAGCAGGTATTATTGAGCTTTACCATTGGGCCTTACACAGATGATGTTCTATGTGATGTGATTCCGATGCATGCGGGTCATATACTTTTGGGGAGGCCGTGGCAGTTTGATAAGAAGGTGATTCATGATGGGTTCAAGAATAAGTTTTCATTTCAACATAAAGGGATACCCATTACACTATACCCACTTACACCAAAGCAAGTCCATGAAGATCAGGTTAAGTTGCAACTTGAGAGGGATAAAGAGAGGGCGAGTACAAATACTAACTTGGGGGAAACTAGTGAGATTGTGAAAATTAAGGGCAAGGCCGAGAGGTTACCCAAGGGAAGTGAGAGTGAAAGTAAGGGGGCACCAAAGGGAGAGTGAAAAGGAGTTTCTACATGGGTGAGGGTGAAGCGAGGAGAGCTTTCAAGGCTAGCAGCCTGATGCTATTGTTAGTTTACAAGGAGCCCCATGTTTATTTTTCTAACACTGACCCTTTGCTTCCTATGTCTATTTCATCTCTTTTGCAGGACTACAACGATGTACTGACTGAGGACATTTCTAGTGGGCTTCCACCCATTAGAGGCATTGAGCACCAAATAGACTTCGTACCTGGAGCAGTCATTCCCAACAGGCCATCCTATAGAAGCAATCCTGATGAGACAAAGGAACTTCAACGGCAAGTGCGGGATTTGATGGACAAGGGGTATGTAAGGGAAAGCATGAGTCCATGTGCAGTACCAGTGCTTCTAGTTCCTAAGAAAGATGGGACATGGCGTATGTGTGTTGATTGTCGAGCCATCAATAATATAACGGTAAAGTATCGCCATCCTATTCCTAGGCTAGATGACATGTTAGATGAATTGCATGGTTCCAAGATATTTAGTAAGATTGATTTGAAAAGTGGATACCATCAAATTCGCATGAGAGAGGGAGATGAGTGGAAAACCTCATTTAAGACCAAATATGGATTATATGAATGGTTAGTTATGCCATTTGGTCTTACAAACGCACCTAGCACATTTATGAGATTAATGAATCATGTTATGCGTGCATTTATAGGTAAGTTTGTTGTGGTATACTTTGATGACATCTTAGTTTACGGTACATCAATTGAGGAGCATGAATTACATTTGAGACATGTACTTGATGTTTTACGAAAAGAACAACTGTATGCTAACTCTGACAAATGCACATTTTGCATGGATAGAATTGTTTTTCTTGGCTTTGTTGTGAGTGCAGATGGGATCGAGGTAGATGTGGAGAAGGTGAAGGCAATTCAGGAATGGCCTACACCAACTACAGTGACAGAAGTCCGAAGCTTTCATGGATTAGCGAGCTTCTATATGAGATTTTTCAAGGACTTCGGTAGCATTGCCGCACCATTGACCGAGGTAGTAAAGAAGACAGTTGGTTTTCAATGGGTCGAGGCGCAAGAGCGAGCATTCCAGGATCTTAAAGCGAAGTTATGCAGTGCGCCCATTTTGGCACTACCCAACTTCGAGAAGACATTTGAAATTGAGTGCGACGCATCAGGGTTAGGTATTGGAGCAGTTCTTATGCAAGAAAAGTGGCCAATAGCCTATTTTAGTGAGAAGCTGAATGGAGCAGCTTTGAGGTACCCCACGTACGACAAAGAGTTATATGCGCTTGTGAGAGCACTTCAGACGTGGCAGTACTACTTGTGGCCTAAAGAGTTCGTGATCCACACCGACCATGAATCATTAAAACACTTGAAGGGTCAAGGTAAGCTGAATAAGCGCCACACAAAATGGATGGAATTCGTTGAGTCATTTCCATATATTATACACTACAAGCAAGGTAAAGAAAACATCGCGGCCGATGCATTATCTCGCAGGTATGTTTTACTTACTTCAATGCATGCACGGATGTTGGGATTTGATTTGATTAAGGAACTATATGAGTGTGATTCTGATTTTGGTGAGATTATTGTTGCTTGTGCAAAGTCATCTTTTGGAAAGTTTTACATTCATGACGGTTTCTTATTTAAAGCGAACAGGTTGTGTGTTCCTGCTTGTAGTATGCGTGAGTTGCTTGTGAAAGAAGCGCATGGGGGAGGTTTGATGGGGCATTTTGGGATTACTAAGACTTTAGCTATTTTACATGAGCACTTTTATTGGCCTAAAATGAAACATGATGTTGAGCGTATTTGTGATCAGTGTCTAACATGTAAGCATGCTAAATCTAAATTAATGCCACATGGTTTGTATACTCCTTTGCCTGTACCAAGCGAACCTTGGGTTGATATATCGATGGATTTTGTGTTAGGTTTGCCAAGGACAAAGAGGGGTAGAGATTCAATCTTTGTTGTAGTTGATAGATTTAGTAAAATGGCTCATTTCGTTGCATGTCATAAAACCGATGATGCTACAAACATTGCAGATTTGTTTTTCAGAGACATAGTGCGACTCCATGGTATACCTAGGAGTATTGTATCTGATAGAGATGTTAAGTTCCTTAGCCATTTTTGGAAGGTGTTGTGGGCTAAACTAGGCACCAAACTATTGTATTCTACCACATGTCACCCACAGACTGATGGACAAACGGAGGTAGTTAATAGGACTTTATCTCAATTATTGTGCATTATAGTTGGTAAGAATTTGAAGAGTTGGGAAGATTGTTTGCCATTTATTGAGTTTGCATATAATCGTAGCATTTATTCTTCTACATCATTTTCACCTTTTGAGATTGTTTATGGTTTTCAGCCACTAACTCCATTGGATTTGTTACCATTACCTATTGATGAGCATACAGGGTTAGATGGCAAAAGGAAGGCTGATTTGGTAAAGCATATCCATGAGAAGGTAAAAGAGCACATTCAACGAAAGAACGAGCAATACGCTTCTCATGCAAATAAGGGAAGAAAACGTGTAGTCTTTCAACCTGGTGATTGGGTTTGGGTACACATGCGTAAAGAGAGATTTCCCGAACAGCGTAAATCCAAGCTACAATCGAGAGGAGATGGACCTTTTCAAGTCTTGGAAAGGATCAATGACAATGCATATAAGTTGGATTTGCAGGGTAAGTACAACGTCTCTGCTACTTTTAATGTTTCTGACTTAACTCATTTTGATGCAGGTTCAGATTCGAGGTCGAATCCTTTTCAACAAGGAGGGAATGACATGAGTCCAACCACACCAGAGACATTACAGGATGCAGCTAACAACTTGGAAGAACCCATACAGTTGCCAACAGGGCCAATCACACGCCAAAGAGCAAAGAAGGTCAGATAGGCCTTTGCGGGACTAGCTCAGAGCTATGTGACCAGTTGCAGCAACCAAGTCAAGTGCACACCAGAGACACATATGGGCATAACCAGAGAGGTCCCCAAGCTATTTCATTTGACCCAGATCAGCTCAGACTGAAGCATAGCAGAGCAGCTTCAGCACCAGCACCATTTTGACCCGATTTCACCCATTTTGGGACTATGTTGAATTCGGCCAAATGGGGGCATTTTTGTCATTTGTGCTTGACATTTTGACTTTATTTATGATGTAATTAGCATGGTTGACTATGCCATTAGGCTTAATTATGCTTAGATTTGTACTTAGCCGGAAGCACGTCAATTTACTATAGCATGTAAGCACCTCAATTAGCTTAAGTGAGATTAGCTTCTAATCTTTGTTTTAAGTTTATTTAGGTGTAAAAGGACCTTAATGGTCGTGGTTGAGGTGCTTGACTTAGGGCTTTTGGTAATTTTAACTCTAGGGTCATTTTAGCCTTTTTACTCTTTTGTAACCCTAACTATATAACTCTCCTTTGTAAATTTTTTCAACACCAACGTGATATACAGAATTTTGAAAGAGAGAAAAGCTTGAGCTTTCCATGGCTATGGCCAAAACCTTGTTGAGGGAGGGATTCCCCTTTTCAAGTTCAAATTGACTTATCTAAGCTTGGCAACTTAGTGGCGTGTCCATTGCTAGCAAAATACAATCTGATTTCATGCTTGTGGTTATCATGGACGTGAGTTTCATGGTGGTTAGGGGCTGATCTTGGTTGGGTTTTGTTCCTACAAAATCAGTATTCAAAGTTCTTGGGGTTTTGAGAAAGATGCTTGGGGTTTGCTTGGTTTCCAACCCAAGTGAGTTTCTTGTCACCGGACACCCCGGTTATCCAAAAAAAAGGGTCTTGGGAAAAGGAAAAGAGACATAATAATTTTAATTTTTCACTGCGCACTCGCGGCTGCTTCCTAACAAAGGCTTTATTTTGGTATGATAATTGGCATCCTCTGGGACCAATTATGGATACCATTGGAGAGAGAGTCATTTATGATTCAGGACTATATAAGATGGATAGGGTGGCTGCTATTGTTGATGGTAACTGTTGGAGCGGCCATCAGTGAGGTCATCCAATCTTCTCTAATTGGCTTGTTATATCCTTTGGATTTTGTCCCCTTGTGATACGAAGTAGGATGTGCTGGTGGGGAGGATGCTCATTAAGGTATTTTTCAGCCATGTGTGCTTGGGATGCGTTGAGGGTAAGACGAAATCAGGTGAGTTGGTACCGAATTGTCAAAAAATGACAGTCCCTGATAGGAGGTAGACGACGTTGATTTGTTTGGGGTGGTTCTCTACAATCTGTTTTTTTTTTATGATTTTTGGATGTTGGAATATTCGGGGTCTCAATGACCCTATGAAACATGCTGAAGTTAGGAGGTTTTTTCATGATGAGAAGCTTTCTTTGTGTGGTTAGTTGAAATGAAGGTTAAGGATGTTAATTTTGTGAGTGTCTCTCATGCAATTAATCCTTCACGGAAGTTTTTTTGCCATTCAAACTTTCTTCCGTTTGGCAGTATTTTTGTTGGAATCCTAGTGACATTGATGTTAGCATTACTCGGTCTTCGTCTCAAGCAATTCATTGTCGTGTGTCTCATATTTCTGGGTTTTAAAGCTGTGTGGCCTCGGTGGTTTATGGTGAGTGTGACTATGAGAAGCGTCGGGAGTTATGGGTCGACCTGATTACTAGTGGCAGTGACTTTGATGATTCTCCGTGGCTAGTTTTGAGGGATTTCAACGACGTTTGCACACAGGTTGTGCATAGTGGTGGTTCTGTGTTGTGGTAGTCTTGGAAAGATATTTTGGGCTACTGTTTGGGTAAGGCCGGTTTGGGTCATCTTCAGTTTTCTGGTTGTCATTTTACATGGTTTAAGAAGCAGATTCAGTCTCCTATTTGGCATTAAGCTTGATCATGTTATTGCTAACTCTTATTGGGAGTGTCTTTTTCCCAGGTTCTACTGCCTGGTTTCTTCCCTCTCGGATTTCAGATCACTCTCCAATGTTTGTTAAGCTTTCAGAGCTCCCAAAGAGGAAAATTCCTTTCAGATTCTTTGATTTTTGGGCTGATCATCTTGATTTCCTATCTGTTGTGACTAGGGCTTGGGATATTGATGTTTGTGGTACTCTGATATTCCGTTTGTGTAGTAAACTGAAGAGTGCTAAGATAGCCTTGAAGAAGTTTAATGTTGAAAACTTCTCTAATCTTTCATGTAGGGTTTTCGAGATTATGAGGGAGTTTAGAAAGGGTGCAGTGTGCTTTACAGGATTGCCATAGTGACTCTGCTTTGTTAGTTGAAGAAGCAATACTTTCTTTATGGTATGGTGATTTGAGTCGGGCTGAGGAGGGCTTCAATAGATAGAAATCTCATGTTCAATGGCTCAACCTTGGGGATCAGAACTCGAAATTCTTCTTTACTGCTATGAAAAGTATCCATTGTCGTAGTAAAATTACTTCTGTTACTAAGAAGGATGGGACTAGTGTGGAGGATGATGTCTTGGTAAAGGAGGAGATTGTATCTTTTTTTAAACTCTTTTGAGGCCTCAGACTTGTCACCAGGATATTGATAGAGATGTTCTCCATTCTACCATTACTAAGCATGTGTCTGCTGAGCAGAGGGAGACTCTTGCCAGGGAGGTTTCGTATGAAGAGATTAAGTCTGTCTTATTTTCTCTCAAGGACAATAAGGCACCTGGCCCATATGGGTTTAATTCGAGTTTCTTTAAGAAGACCTGGTGCATTATAGGAGATGATGTCATGTGTGCTATTCACTATTTCTTTTCTTATGGGCGTCTCTTGAGGTAGGTTAATGCGACATCAATTGCTCTGATCCCTAAGATACCCAACCCTTCCCAGGTTAAGGACTTTCAATCTATTTCTTATTGTAACACTATTTACAAGTGTATTGCTAAACTTATTGCGGAGCGGATCAAGATTGTCATTCCTTTTGTGATCAGTCATAACCAATCTTCTTTTGTTACGGGTCGGCATATTAGTGACAACATTTTATTGTGCCAGAAATTGGTTCGAAATTATCATCGAAAAAGAGGTCCCCCGAGATGTGCTCTTAAGATTGACTTGATGAAAGCTTATGACATTGTTCATTAGGACTTTATGGTGGAGGTTTTATTGACTGTTGGTTTTCCAGAGAGGATCGTGGGTTGGATTCAGGAGTGTATGACTTCTGCTATGTTTTCTGTGTCTGTCAATGGGGAGTTGCATGGTTTTTTCTCTGGGGGCCGTGATTTGCGACAAGGTGATCCTATGTCTCTTTATCTTTTTGTTCTGGCTATAGAAGTTCTCTCGGGCTTACTTCATAATAACGCTCTTGATTGGGATTTTAAGTTCCATTGGCAGTGTTCTAAGGACCGCCTCACACATCTTTGTTTTGCGGATGACCTTATGATTTTTTGTAAGGCGGATACCTTCTCGGTCTCTTTGATCAAGGATTGTCTTTGGCAGTTTAATGGTTTATCAAGCTTAGTCCCGAATCCAGCCAAGAGTCCTTTCTTCTCCTCCAGTATCTCTCGTTTCCTTCAGGGCCAGCTGCTTCATGTTTTGGGTTTCCAAGCGGGTATTCTTCCAATTCGGTATTTTGGAGTTCCTTTGATTTCTTCTAAGCTCCGGGCCTCAGATTGTGTTTCTCTTGTTGATTGTATTGTTAGGCGTGCCAAGAGCTGGAGTAGTAAGTTTCTTTCGTATGCGGGGCAACTTCAGCTCATAAAGTCTGTTTTGTTCTCCATTCAAGTTTATTGGTCTTCTTTATTTATTTTTCCGAAGTCTATTATTATGAAGGTGGAGATGACTCTCAGATTTTTCCTTTGGAAGGGTAGCTAGCTCACTTCTTTAGGGGCGAAAGTGGCTTTGAGTAGAGTTCGTTTACCTCTGAAAAGGGGGGGTTGGGGATCAAGAGATTGGACACTTGGAATAGAGCGACTATTGTTAAGCATTTATGGTTTCTCTACTCTGCCAAGTTTCTTCTTGGCCAGGTTCCCATCTCTATTAGGAACTAGAAGAACTAGTACTGCATAAGAGCTCATACTTTCTCCGACATGTCCTTTCTCCATTAACTCATGCACTTGCTTATGAAGTTCCTTCGTTTTACTCATGGTTGCTCTGGTAGGCTCGTCTATTGGGAATGACTACGCCAAGTATGAAACTATTTGGTGCTCAATACCTCTAATGGGTGGAAGCCCATTAAGAATGTCCTCTGTCACCACATCACTGAATTGTTTTTGGATAAAGTAAAAATATGACCCAAAACTATACAAAAGCAAAGGGACATACCCCAAACAACCAGAGCAAAAAAGCCAAAAGGCTACAAACAAAACAAGACCATCAGAAGATGTCATCGGGCAAGTGCCAGGAGATATGAAGCCATTTATTATCATAAGATGGTTTCAGTCTCCGTAATAAACTAGCAGGAGTCCGAACAGTAAACACAATATCACTGAGAAGAGCACCGATAGGGTAAGAAGACACATAATGAGTGCGGGCATTCCTCTCCTTCCAGATAAAGTAAACTGACGTAGTAAACGAAAACCGAACAAGAAAATGATAGAAAGAGTCATCAGTGAACTGATACATCCACTAAACATTGTGTAGCCAAACCCGAGAACTCCAAACTAACCCACACATGGGTAACACAGTCGTCCAAACCCGTGAATAGAAAAAGCATTAGAAGAAAATGTGGTCAATATCCTCACCTGAACAACCACAGAAGACACATCACGAGCAAGCAGAGATACCGAAACTCATCAGTCTATCCTGGGTACAAACTCCACTTTAAATAGTCAACCAAAGCGAAAAAGAATGGCGTAGAATAGATTTACGAAACCAAACAACTCGATACCAATGTATCAAGGTTCCCATCGTCCTCATAGCAGTCCAAGCACTATTCACAGAAAACCTCCCTCTATTGTCATCCTCCCAAACCAGCACATCCTCCCTCATAGTAGAAGGATCCGCATGAAGGGATTGGACCAACTCAACAAGGGCAGCAGACCTAGCTGAGGGCCAATGCCAGGAAGAGTTAGAGATAATAGTATCTAATGTAGCCGTCCTATCCAATCCAGAGTCATAAATAACTCTCTCATCCAATATATCCATAATCGGACCCAGCGGATGACAGTTATCAAACCACAGCAACGTCTTCTCACTATATCACTGAATTCCTGCAAAAGAGATGAAATAGACACATGAAACAAAGGGTCAGTGTTAGCAAAATAAACATGTGCCTCCCTGTAGACTAACAATAGCATAAGCTTACCGGCCTTGAAAGTTTTCCTCGCTTAACCCTCACCTATGTAGAAACTCTTTTTTACTCTCCATTTTATTTCCCCCTCAGGTTCACTCACGCATTGGGGACTCTCACGGCCTTGGTCTTGTTATTCTCATTAGATTCGGCCTTTTCCCCCTTTAGCTCACCACTCTCACAACTTCCCCCAAGATGGTGTTTTCCCTCATTCTCTTTTTATCACGCTCAAGTTGTAACTTAACCTGATCTTCATAGACTTGTGTAGGTTTAAGTGGGTATAAGGTAATGGATTTTCTCTAATGCTAAAAGGAGTACTTACTCTTGAATCTATCATGAACAACCTTCTTATAAAACTACCACGGCCTGCCCAAATGAATATGTTCAGCATGCATTGGTATCACATCACATAGAACATCATCTCTGTATGGCCTAATGGTCAATGATACTTGCTTTGTCACCTATATCGCCACAATAATTTAACCACTGCAACTGGTAAGGCTTGGGGTGATCAAAGCAACTCAACCCCAACCGCTCAATCAAAGTTCTGTTAGCAACATTAGGACAGTGGACCCCATCTATAATCATACTACACCCAAGCCATTCACACGACATCTAGTGTGGAATATGATATTCCTATGCTGCGCACTCTCGTCCTCTACAACATGTGTATTCAAAGCACGCCTAACAACTAGAAATGGGTATGCAGCTCCCTCGTGGTCACTAGTATCCTCCAGCTCTGACATCTCATCCTCAACCTCACTATCAGTAGAATATACCTCTCTGCTCTTCTTATCAATTAATAAGGTGCGCCTATTGGGACATTATGAAACTCCCATGTTCAAACAGTTGAAACACTTGACATCCTTAGTTCTGTAGTTGTACCCTCAGGTTTTAGTCTAGTTTTGCTCGGTTCTGCAGCCCTTTTACCCTTGGCACTAGGTTTGGCCTTAGGCTTATTAAAGCCTCCACTAAACTCGCCTCTAGGCTTGTCAAAGCCTCCATCCCGATTCTCATTCGGAACCTATTTCCCCTTCCATGCAGAAGTAGCCTAAGTACAAAATCTATATGTGGACTTTTTCTTGAGCTGCCTCTCTACCTTGATAGCCATGTGAAGCATATCCTCCAAATCAACATAATGATACAACTCCACCATGTTCATAATCTCTCTATTCAAGCCCCCTAGAAATCATGTCATAGTAGCCTCTGCATCCTCAACTACATTTGCCCCAATCATGGCAACTTCCATCTCCGTGTAATAGTCCCCAACACTCTTGGTCCCCTGACACAGATGTTGTAGTTTCTGATACAACTCCATGTAGTAATAGTTGGGTGTAAACCTCTTTCTCATGAGACCCCTAAGTTCTTCCCATGTCTGAACCGACCTCTTATAGTTTCTCCTCCGAGTAGAAATAATCTGATCCCACCAAATCATAGCATAATTAGTAAACTCAATTGCTGCCAGATTAATCTTCTTCTCTCTGAGTAGTGATGACAGTTGAAAATCAATTCTATTTTCTTTTCCCATTCTAAGTGAGTCTTGCGGTCATTCTTGCCTCGAAAGGTTGGTATCTTTATCTTGATGTATGTAGATCACCATCTACATATCCTCGGTTACCATAACCCCTCCAATCATAATTGACAAGAAACCCACTTGGATTCGAAATCCAAGCAAACCCCCAAGCAACGGACAGAACCCCATGAACCGCGAATTTGATTTTGTAGGAACAAAACCCTTCCAAGGCCACAAAGAAGACCCACAAAGAACTTGCCCTTGAGAACCTTTAAGATGATTCCTTGTAGTGTTTTGCTAGCAATGGAGACGCCATTAAGTATGCCAAACTTAGATAAGTCGATTCAAACTTGAAAAAGGGAATCCCTCCCTAACAAGAATTCGGCCATAGCCAAAGCTTTAAGCTTTTGAGTTTTACAAATTTCGTTGGTCATTCAAAAATGAAAAAGAAAGAAAGCTTAAATAGTGATACAAAAGAAACCCTAAAGGCATAAAGACAACAATGCCCCTAAATACGAAATTACAAAAATACCAAGTCTTTAAGTCTTCAAATGCCTAGGAAGCTTTATTCAAAGATGATTTGGGCCAAGTGAAGTGTTTTTGGGCCCTCTCTATTGAAGCCCACATGCATCTCTATTTGTTTGTTACAATCGGCCATAAAACTCTGAACTAATCCCGCCATTGCTTCTCTGAGTCTTTTGGTCCTTTGACTCGTAATTGGCCCTTCTGGTACTTGTAATGGGTCTTTTGCTTTATTTTCGGGCTGGATTATGTCATCCCCTCCCTCTTGAAAGGATTCGACCTCGAATCTGTGCCTGCATGACATGAGTCCAACCACACCAGAGACATTTCAGGATGCAGCTAACACTTGGAGGAACCCATACAGTTGCCAACAGGTCCAATCACACGCCAAAAAGCAAAGAAGATCAGAGAGGCCTTTGCGGGACTAACTCAGAGCTATGTGACTAGTTGCAGCAACCAAATCAAGTGCACACAAGAGACACATATGGGCTGATGCGTCCCACATCGGTTGTGGGGTGTCTCCTGGGCTGGTTTATAAGGCCAGGGCCAACCCTCTCCCTCCGAGCTAGCTTTTGGGGCAGAGTTAGGGCTTGGGTTCTTATCAGTTGGTATCAGAGCCACCACTCCGTGTGAATGGCCGGTGTCTCTTGGGGTTTGGCAGAACACCGACTGAGGCAGTCAGGTCTTAAGGGGGTGGGGATGATGCGTCCTACATCGGTTGCGGGGTGCCTACTGGGCTGGTTTATAAGGCCAGGGCCAACCCTCTCCCCCTGAGCTAGCTTTTGGGGCAGAGTTAGGGCTTGGGTTCTTATCAGTTGGTATCAGAGCCACCGCTCCGTGTGAATGGCCGGTGTCTCTTGGGGTTCGGCAGAATGCCGACTGAGGAAGTCGGGTCTTAAGGGGGTGGGGATGATGTGTTCCACATCGGTTACGGGGTGCCTCATGGGCTGGTTTATAAGGCCAGGGCCAACCATCTCCCTCCGAGCTAGCTTTTGGAGCAGAGTTAGGGCTTGGGTTCTTATCACTTTATGTTGAAATGAATACTTATTCTTGAACCCATCATGAATCACCTTCTTATCAAACTGCCACGGCCTCCCCAAAAGTATATGATCCGCATGCATCAGAATCACATCACACAGAACATCATCTGTGTAAGGTCCAATGGTAAAGCTCAATAATACCTACTTCGTTACCTTCACTTCACCACAATCATTTAACCACTGCAACTTGTAAGGCTTGGGGTGCCTCAAGCAACTCAACCTCAATCTCTCAATCAAAGCCGTGCTAGCCACATTGGTACAACTGCCTCCATCTATAATCATACTACAACTCTTACCATTCACACAGCATCTGGTGTGGAATATGTTCTCCCTCTGCTGATCACTCTCATCCTCAACAACTTATGCTATCAAAGCACGCTTAACAACTAGGGATAAGTTATCTAAAGGGTGTGCAGCTCCCTCGTGGTCACTAGCATCTTCTAACTCCGACATCTCATCCTCAACCTCATTATCTGTAGAGTACACATCTCCGCTCTTGTCAATCACTACGGTGCGCCTATTGGGACATTGTGAAGCATAGTGTCCCATGCCCAAACACTTGAAACACTTGACATCCTTAGTTCTCGTAGCCTCAGGTTTAGGTCTAGGCTTACTCGATTCTGCAGCCTCTTTTCCCTTGCAACTAGGTTCGGCCCTAGGCTTGTTAAAGCCTCCACTGAAATCACCTCTAGGCTTGTTAAAGCCTCCATCTCGCTTCTCATTTGGAACCCATTTCCTCTTCCAAGTTGAAGTAGTCTGAGTACCAAATCTGGATGTGGCCTTCTTCTTGAGTTGCCTCTCTACTTTAATAGCCATGTGAAACATGTCCTCCAAATCAACATAATGATGTAACTCCACCATGTTGGCAATCTCCCTATTTAAGCCTCCAAGAAACCGTGCCATAGTAGCCTCTGCATCCTTAACTACTTTAGCCCTGATCATGGCAACTTCCATCTCTGTGTAGTAGTCCTCAACACTCTTGGTACCCTGATACAGATGTTTTAGCTTCTGATACAACTCGCGGTAGTAATGGCTCGGAATGAACCTCTTCCTCATAAGAACTCTGAGTTCTTCCCAAGTCTGAACTGGTCTCTCATAGTTTCTTCTTCGAGTAGTAACAAGCTGATCTCACCATATCATGGCATAATCAGTAAACTCAATAGCTGCCAGATTGATTTTCTTCTCATCTGAGTAGTGATGGCAATTGAATATCAGCTCAATCTTCTTCTCCCATTCCAAATAAGCCTCGGGATCATTCTTCCCTTGAAAGGCTGGTATCATGATTTTAATACTACCTAGATCTCCATCTATGTCCCCCCGTCTACCATAACCCCTCCGATCATAATCCCATCGCCTATCATCAAATGCACCTCTATCATCAAATCGTCTATCCCTCCTATTATGTCTCCCATTAAACCTCCTATCACACCCTCTACCAAACCCCCTACCATGCCTCCGATCTTGTCTAGGCTAAAACCTCTCCTCAACATCATCAAAATCATCAAAGTCATTCTCAGCTTCTTCTTCATCTGATGGTATATGTTGCGGTGGTACTCGTCGTGGTGGCACATTATGAGGTGGTGGTACATTATGAGGTGGTGGTGCTCTGGGAACACTGCCTGACTGAATACTATCTACACTCTTGGAAAACCTTTCCAATACAATATTCATATTCTCCATCATATATGTAAACTTTCTATCCATAGCTGTAAGCTTCTCATCGATGGTTAAACTAGTACCTGCCATTTCAAAGCTCAACAAACAAATCAGTAATAACAAGAAAGTAATACGATATGTAAAATCCTCTCAAGCTCACAATCTCACGTGTTTACTGACATGATTCCAACCACACCAGAGACATTACAGGATGCAGCTAACAACTTGGAAGAACCCATGCAGTTGCCCACAGGTCCAATCACACGCCAAAGAGCAAAGAAGAGAGAGGCCTTTGCGGGACTAGCTCAGAGATATGTGACCAGTTGCAGCAACCAAGTCAAGTGCACACCAGAGACACATATGGGCATGACCAGAGAGGTCCCCAAGCTATTTCATTAGACCCAGATCAGCTCAGACTGAAGCATAGCAGAGCAGCTTCAGCACCAGCACCCTTTTGACCCGATTTGACCTATTTTGGGACTATGTTGAATTCGGCCAAATGGGGGCATTTTTGTCATTTTTGCTCGACATGTTGACTTTATTTATGATGTAATTAGCATGGTTGACTATGCCATTAGGCTTAATTTTGCTTAGATTTGTACTTAGCCGGAAGCACGTCAATTTACTATAGCATGTAAGTACCTCAATTAGCTTAAGTGAGATTAGCTTCTAATCTTTGTTTTAAGTTATTTAGGTGAAAAAGGACCTTAATGGTCGTGGTTGAGATGCTTGACTTAGGGCTTTTGGTAATTTTAACTCTAGGGTCATTTTAGCCTTTTTACTCTTTTGTAACCCTTATTATATGACTCTTCTTTGTACTTTTGGGGAACCAACGTGATATACAGAATTTTGAAAGAGAGAAAAGCTTGAGCTTTCCATGGCTATGGCCAAAACCTTGTTGATGGAGGGATTCCCCTTTTCAAGTTCAAATTGGCTTATCTAAGCTTGGCAACTTAGTGGCGTCTCCATTGCTAGCAAAATACAATCTGATTTCATGCTTGTGGTTATCATGGACGTGAGTTTCATGGTGGTTAGGGGCTGATCGGTTGGGTTTTGTTCCTACAAAATCAGTATTCAAAGTTCTTGGGGTTTTGAGAAAGATGCTTGGGGTTTGCTTGGTTTCCAACCCAAGTGAGTTTCTTGTCATTTGGTATCAGCAGGGTTCCAAGGTCTGATTTTCCTATCTTTGTGTGTTGTTTGATTGTGTTTTCATCTTTGTTCTTTGTTGATTTAGTTTTGGCATCAAGGTTTTACTTTCATCTTGATTCAGCCATTGTAGGATCTTGTTGTTTCTTGCTGATTCTTGTTGATTTGTGATCAAAATAGCATGAATAACATTCTGCCCTTGAGTGTTTTTGATTGATCATGAGTATTTCTTTGCGTTAATCTTTGGCTACTTAGGTCAAAATTGGGGATTTCGTTTTCTTTGCTTGAATCAAGTGTTTAGTTGTTAATTCTATGTGACATGATCCAGGCCGACAACAAACCAAAGGACGCATTACAAGTGCCAGAAGGGCCAATTACGAGGCAGAGGACCAAAAGACTTAGAGAAGCAATGGCGGGATTAGTTCAGAGTTTTATGGCCGACTGCAACAAACAAATAGAGATGCATGTGGGCTTCGATGGAAAGGGCCCAAAACCATTTCACTTGGCCCAAATCAGTTTAGAATAAAGCTTCCTAGGCATTTGAAGACTTAAAGACTTGATATTTATGTAATTTCGTTTTTAGGGGCATTGTTGTCTTTATGCCTTTAGGGTTTCTTTTTGTAACACTATTTAAGCTTACTTTCTTCTTCATTTTGAGGCACCAACGAAATTTATAAACTCAAAAGCTTAAAGCTTTGGCTATGGCCGAATTCTTGTAAGGGAGGGATTCCCATTTTCAAGTTTGAATCGACTTATCTAAGTTTGGCAAACTTAGTGGCGTCTCCATTTGCTAGCAAAAACACTACAAGGATTCATCTTAAGGGTTCTCAAGGGCAAGTTCTTTGTGGGTCTTCTTTGTGGCCTTGGAAGGGTTTTGTTCCTACAAAAATCAAATTCGAGGTTCTTGGGGTTCTGTCCGTTGCTTGGGGTTTACTTGGATTTTCGAATCTAAGTGGGTTTCTTGTCATTTGGTATCTAGAGCTCAAGTTTCCAAGGTCTGATTTTTCTATCTTTCCTTTTGTTTGATTCTGTTTTTATTTTGTTCTTTGTTATTTTCGTTTCAGTTCTTGTTGGATCTTGTTTTGTTTCTGTTTTTGTTTTGTTCATATTCTGGATCTGGCTTTGTTGTGAAGCATATTCTGGATATGGTTTTGTTGTTCAGCATATCAGCTCATCTTTTATCTTTTTCCAATTCTGGTCTTCTGTTCTGTTCTGTTCTTTAGCATATGTTTAAGAAATAAGCATGTTCTTGGCGGCTGTGTGTTTTTGTTTCTAAACCCTAGTGAAGTCTGAAATCAGACCTAAAACGTAACCATTGAAATCTGCCTCTGAAATCAGACTCTGAGATCAGACCCTGAAACTTAACCATTGAATCAGCCTCTGAGACCAGACCCTGAAACTTAGCCTCTGAAATCAGACCCAGACCAATAGCCTCTGAAATCAGACCAAGACCAGTAGCCTCTGAATTCAGACCCTGACCAGTAACCTTTGAAAATTAGCCTCTGAATTCAGACCCCGAAATCAGACCCTTATTCGACTCTGAAATCAGACACTGACCAACAGCCTCTGACTTCAGACCCTGGATTCAGACCCTCATCAGACTCTGAAATCAGGCTTTGAAAACCAGCCTCTGAAATCACAACCTAAATCAGCCTCTGAAATCAGAACCACATTTATTAGCATCTGACGTTATCAAAATTTCTATAGAAGTGCCAAATTTTCTCCCGAAATTGCATACGACCGTGAATTTGCATGCTTATTTTTTTTTCCATTGTGCTAATTGTTTACTCCTTATTTCTAATTACTCTAGCTTAAGTATTATTGATTGAGTCTCCGTCATTACTATTCCTGTTCGCGTTTTGTTTTCCGCCTGCCCTATATATATATATATATTGGGTCCGTTGTGTTCATGCTAGCTTGAGGACTACATTTGGTTTGTATTCTTGGATTGAGTGTGGTTCACATTTGAATTGAGGACGAACTCAAGAGTGGTAAAAGGCAGTGATTGTGAGCACAGTATCGGGTAAAAGCCAATAGAGTGCAAACACGAGTGGAGTGTTATCATTCGAGTGTAAACACGTGAGATTGTGAGGATTTACATATTTGCTTTACTTTCTTGTTATTTCTAATCTGTTTTCTTAGTGTTGAGATGGCAGGTCTAACCATTGAAGAAAAGCTTGAGGCTTTGGATAGGAAGTTTACAGATATGATTGAGAACATGAATACTGCTTTGGAGAGATTGACCAAGAGTGTAGAGAGTATTCAAACTGGTAGCGGTCCCAGAGCACCACCACCCCAGAATGTACCACCACCTCATAATGTGCCACCTCGCCGTGTACCACCACAGTATGTACCACCAGATGAAGAAGAAGCTGAAAATGAGTTTGATGATTCTGATGGTTTTGATGATGTGGAGGAGAGATTTCAGCCTGGGCATGATAGGAGGCCTAATAGGAGATTTGATAGGAGGAATGATAGGAGGGATAGACGGTTTGATGATAGAGGTGCATTTGATGCCAGAAGAGGGGATTATGATCAGAGAGGATATGGAAGGCGAGGAGATATAGATGGTGATCTAGGTAGCATCAAGATCAAGATACCAACATTCAAAGGCAAGAATGATCCTGAAGCTTATTTAGAATGGGAAAAGAAAATAGAATTGATTTTCAACTGTCATCACTACTCAGACGAGAAGAAGATCAGTCTGACAGCAATTGAGTTTACCGATTATGCTATGATTTGGTGGGATCAGCTTGTCTCTAACTCGGAGGAGAAACTATGAGAGACCGGTTCAGACGTGGGCAGAATTTAGAGGTCTCATGAGGAAAAGAGTTATACCCAGCCATTACTATAGGGAATTGTATCAGAAACTACAACATCTGTATCAGGGGGCCAAGAGTGTTGAAGACTATTACACAGAGATGGAAGTTGCCATGATCAGGGCAAATGTAGTTGAGGATGCAGAAGCTACTATGGCACGGTTTCTAGGGGGCTTGAATAGAGAGATAGCAAACATGGTGGAGTTGCATCACTGTGTTGATTTGGAGGATATGCTTCACATGGCTATCAAGGTAGAAAGGCAACTCAAGAAAAGGTCAACATCCAGATTTGGTACTCATGCTACTTCTGCATGGAAGAGAAAATGGGTTCCGAATGAGAAGCGGGATGGAGGCTTTGACAAGCCTAGAGGCGAGTTCAGTGGAGGCTTTAATAAGCCTAGGGCCGAACCTAGTACCAAGGGTAAAGAGACTGCTGAATCGAGTAAACCTAGACCAAAACCTGACGGTACAACTACAAGAACTAAGGATGTCAAGTGTTTTAAATGTTTGGGCATGGGACACTATGCTTCAGAATGTCCCAATAGACGTACCTTAGTGATTGATAAGAAGAGTGGAGATGTGTACTCTACTGATAGTGAGGTTGATGTTGAGATGCCAGAGTTGGAGGATGCTAGTGACCATGAGGGAGCTGCATACCCGCTGAATAACTTATCCTTAGTTGTCAAGCGTGCTTTGAGTGCACATGTTGTAGAGGATGAGAGTATGCAGCAGAGGGAGAACATATTCCATACTAGGTGTCGTGTGAATGGTAAGGGGTAGTATGATTAGATGGGGGCAGTTGTACTAATGTTGCTAGCACAGCTTTGATTGAGCGATTGGGGTTGAGTTGCTTGAGACACCCGAAGCCTTACAAGTTGCAATGGTTAAATGATTGTGGGGAGATAAGTGTGACAAAACAGGTTTTGTTGAGCTTTACCATTGGGCCATACACAGATGATGTCCTATGTGATGTGATACCGATGCATGCAGGACATATTCTTTTGGGTAGACCGTGGCAGTTTGATAAGAAGGTTATTCATGATGGGTTCAAGAATAAATACTCTTTTCAGCATAAGGAAAACCCATTACATTATACCCACTTACACCTGCACAAGTCCATGAAGATCAGGTTAAGTTGCAACTTGAGCGTGACAAAGAGAGAGCGAAGGGAAACACCACCTTGGGTGAGACTAGTGAGAGTGACGTATCTGGTGAGAAAAATAAGGCCAAAGCCGTGGGAGTTCCCAAGGGGAGTGTGAGTGTGAACGTGAGGGGGAAACAAAAGGGAGAGTTAAAAAGGGTTTCTACATGGGTGAGGGTGAAGCGAGGAAAGCATTCAAGGCTAGCAAGCTCATGCTATTGTTAGTCTATAAAGAGCCTCATATTTATTTTACTAACACTAACCCTTTGCTTCCTGTGTCTATTTCATCTCTTTTGCAGGATTACAGTGACGTACTGACAGAGGACATACCTAGTGGGCTTCCACCCATTAGAGGTATCGAGCACCAGATAGACTTCATACCTGGAGCAGTCATTCCTAACAGACCGGCTTATAGGAGCAATCCCGAGGAGACAAATGAGCTACAAAGGCAAGTACGAGAGTTGATGGACAAGGGGTATGTCAGGGAAAGCATGAGTCCTTGTGCAGTACCAGTGCTTCTAGTTCCTAAGAAAGATGGGACGTGGCGCATGTGCGTTGATTGCCGAGCTATCAATAATATTACGGTAAAGTATCGTCACCCCATTCCTAGACTAGATGACATGTTGGATGAATTGCATGGTTCCAAAATTTTTAGTAAGATTGATTTAAAGAGTGGATACCATCAAATTCGCATGAGAGAGGGAGATGAGTGGAAAACTGCATTTAAGACTAAGTATGGCTTGTATGAATGGTTAGTTATGCCATTTGGTCTTTCAAACGCACCTAGCACATTTATGAGATTGATGAATCATGTTATGCGTGCATTTTTAGGTAAGTTTGTTGTAGTTTATTTTGATGACATCTTAGTTTACAGTAAAACAGTAGATGAGCATGTTATGCATTTGAAGCATGTTCTTGATGTGTTAAGGCAAGAAAAACTGTATGCTAACTTTGATAAGTGCACTTTTTGTATGGATAGAATTGTCTTCCTTGGATTTGTTGTGAGTGCAGATGGCATCGAGGTAGATTTAGAAAAGGTGAAGGCAATTAAGGATTGGCCAACACCAACAACAGTGACAGAAGTCAGAAGCTTCCATGGATTAGCAAGCTTCTACCATAGATTTGTTAAAGACTTCAGTAGTATTGCAGCACCACTGACTGAAGTAGTAAAGAAGACTGTTGGCTTCAAATGGGGTGAAGAGCAGGAGCGGGCATTCCAGATCTGAAAATGAAGTTGTGCAGTGCACCAGTCTTGGCACTACCCAACTTTGAGAAGACATTTGAAATTGAGTGTGACGCATCCGGGATAGGCATTGGGGCTGTTCTTATGCAAGAAAAGCGACCAATAGCTTACTTTAGTGAGAAGCTAAATGGAGCAGTTTTGAGGTACCCCACATATGACAAGGAGTTGTATGCGCTAGTGCGAGCCCTTGAGACTTGGCAGCATTATGTATGGCCTCGAGAGTTTGTGATCCATACAGATCATGAATCATTGAAGCATCTGAAGGGACAAGGTAAACTGAACAAACGACACGCAAAATGGTTAGAGTTTGTTGAGACATTTCCATATGTAATCCGCTACAAACAAGGTAAGGAAAACATTGTCGCCGATGCACTATCGCGAAGGTATGCTTTACTTACTTCATTGAGTGCAAGAATGCTTGGGTTTGAATTTATTAAAGAACTTTATGCTAGTGATATTGACTTTAGTACTATCTATGCTGCATGTGAAAAGTCTGCTTTTAGTAAATTCTACCAACATGATGGGTTTCTGTTTAGGGAAAATAGATTATGCATTCCTGTTTGTAGTATGCGTGAATTGTTAGTGAGGGAAGCACATGGGGGAGGTTTAATGGGGCACTTTGGCATTACCAAAACCTTAGGAGTATTGAGTGAACATTTCTATTGGCCAAAAATGCGGAGAGATATTGAGCGTTTGTGTGATAAATGCTTAACTTGTAAACAGGCTAAATCTAAGGTTATGCCTCATGGGTTGTATACACCGTTGCCAATACCTAGTGAGCCATGGGTAGATGTATCGATGGACTTTATATTGGGTTTACCTAGGACTAGGAAGGGTAGAGATTCCATCTTTGTAGTGGTTGATACGTTCAGTAAGATGGCACACTTTATAGCATGTCATAAAACTGATGATGCCACTAACATTGCTGACTTGTTCTTTAGAGAAGTAGTACGACTCCATGGGATTCCACGGAGTATAGTTTCAGATCGTGATGTTAAGTTCCTTAGTCACTTTTGGAAAGTTTTATGGGGTAAGTTGGGAACTAAACTTTTGTATTCTACTACTTGCCACCCCCAAACTGATGGCCAACCGAGGTTGTTAATAGGACTTTGACTCAGTTATTGCGTACTATTATCAATAAGAACTTAAAAACTTGGGAGGATTGTTTGCCTTTTGTTGAATTTGCATATAATCGTAGTATTCATTCCTCTACATCTTACTCACCATTTGAAATTGTTATGGTTTTCAGCCACTAACTCCATTAGATTTGTTACCATTGCCTGTTGATGAGCATGCGGGGTTAGATGGAAAAAGGAAAGCCGATTTGGTGAAGCACATACATGAGAAAGCAAGAGAGCAAATACAACGAAAGACTGAGCAATATGCTTCTCATGCTAATAAGGGAAGAAAGCGTGTGGTATTTCATCCTGGAGATTGGGTTTGGGTACACATGCGCAAGGAGAGATTTTCTGAACAACGTAAATCTAAGCTACAACCGAGAGGGGATGGTCCATTTCAAGTTTTGGAACGGATTAATGACAATGCATACAAGTTGGATTTACAAGGTAAGTATAATGTGTCTGCTACATTTAATGTTTCTGACTTAACTCCTTTTGATGCAGGTACAGATTCGAGGTCGAATCCTTTTCAAGAGGGAGGGGATGACATGATCCAGGCCGACAACAAGCCAAAGGACGCATTACAAGTGCCAGAAGGGCCAATTACGAGGCAGAGGACCAAAAGACTTAGAGAAGCAATGGCGGGATTAGTTCAGAGTTTTATGGCCGACTGCAACAAACAAATAGAGATGCATGTGGGCTTCGATGGAAAGGGCCCAAAACCATTTCACTTGGCCCAAATCAGTTTAGAATAAAGCTTCCTAGGCATTTGAAGACTTAAGACTTGATATTTATGTAATTTCGTTTTTAGGGGCATTGTTGTCTTTATGCCTTTAGGGTTTCTTTTTGTAACACTATTTAAGCTTACTTTCTTCTTCATTTTGAGGCACCAACGAAATTTATAAACTCAAAGCTTAAAGCTTTGGCTATGGCCGAATTCTTGTAAGGGAGGGATTCCCATTTTCAAGTTTGAATCGACTTATCTAAGTTTGGCAAACTTAGTGGCGTCTCCATTTGCTAGCAAAAACACTACAAGGATTCATCTTAAGGGTTCTCAAGGGCAAGTTCTTTGTGGGTCTTCTTTGTGGCCTTGGAAGGGTTTTGTTCCTACAAAAATCAAATTCGAGGTTCTTGGGGTTCTGTCCGTTGCTTGGGGTTTACTTGGATTTTCGAATCTAAGTGGGTTTCTTGTCACTATGTTACTATGACGTGTTTAACATTGTTATTAAGTTATTAGTTTCAAAAAAATCAAAAAAATCAAAAAAGAAATGCATCAGGTCAGATTCGGCCAAGGAAGAACCATCACCACCCTTGCTTTGTTCTTGCCATATCCATGTCACTTAGCTTGTTTTCAATAGGTATTGTTCATATCTACTTTGAGAAAATCAGATTGCACTTCATTACTCCTAGCATTTGCGTGAACTAGCTTGTTTGCAATCTTTGTGAAGTTGTTGCAATCTTGTGAAGTGTGAGGAAAACAAGTGTGTTTGAGTGCTGTGGTGAGGTATTTAAGTGAATGAGTGTTGAACAAAATGAAATGCTTATGGATTGATGAGGCCGTAACTTACTCTTGAAGTTTACTTAAGCTTGTGCGTTGTTAACTTTGTGAGACAAGTCTGGTTGCTTTGTTACACATATTACCGTGAGTAAGATGCTTGATGTGCTTATGTTGAAGCATGAATTAACAAGTGTGCTTGCTGATTTGCGTGAGCTATCATTAGCTTGACATTGAATTTGTTTGAAATCATTAGCATGACATTGAAAATGGAAGCACTCATGAGCTTGACATGGAAACTTGAGTAGCCATCATTGCATTTGAGAGGTGCTTGAAGAGGCAAGCTGCTGCATCACCAAGTTAGTTGGAAAAAGTGTTTAGTTGGTTTGTAACTTACCATTACCGAATTGACATGCTTACTTGACCTACTTGTAAGCTACTTACGTAAGCAGCTAAGTCACCTACTTGTCTTGAAAAAAAAAAAAGAGAAAAAAAAACAAAGAAAGAGAATTGGTCGCATTGTGCTTAGCTTGATTAGACCATTTGCAAGTTGATTGGATTGCTTTACATGAGTTACATTGATATTTGATTTGGTTTGTATTGGTTTGAGATTGAAAGACTATATATGTGTTATAGCCGAATTGGAATCCTTTGTGCTTCGTTGTGTTTCATTGGAGTGTAAACACTTGTGAGTGTGTGTGAGAAGAAAAGAAAGGTGAGCTAAAACACTAGAGCGAGTGACCACAAGATTGCTTTAGTGACACGTTGATTGCTTGCTTGCTTATTTATTGCATTTTACTCGTCATTCTTTCTTATTCTGAGCACTCTAGCTATAGGTTTCTTTTGATTGAGTATCCGTGATTACTTATCTTGTTTGCTTTATTCCACATGCTCTATATATACATTGTGTTTCTGCTAGCTTGTGGACTACACCTTAGTTGACCATTCTGGGAATTTAGTTGATTTGTAATTGAATTGAGGAAGAACTCAATAGTGGTAAAAGGCAGTGAGTGTGAGCACAGTATCGGGTAAAAGCCAATAGAGTGCAAACACGAGTGGAGTGATATCATTCGAGTGTAAACAAGTGAGATTGTGAGGATTTACATCTTTATTTTACTTTTTATTATTTCTAATCTGTTTGTTTAGTGTTGAGATGGCAGGTCCAAGTTTAACCATTGATGATAAGATCAAGGTTTTGGATACTTTCAAAAGTGATATCCAAGATATTATGAGTGATTATAGAAGATCTTATGAAAATTGGAAAAATACTTGGAAGGTAACTAAATATGCAGTGAATGAAGAGAGTACTCAACAACCAAAAGCTATTGAAGTTGTGAGTAATGAAGTGAGAAGCACTTTATGTTGAGTGCATAGTGAATGAAAACACTTGTGAGGCCTTGAATGTTGTGAACTGTGTTAGTGACATGGTGAGTGAAAATGCTTGTGAGACCGTGAGCATTGAGGGAGTAAACACTTGTGAGGTAGTGTGCTTTGATGTTGAAAAACATAGTGAAGCTGAGCAGGTGTGTGAGGAGGTCTTTGCAAGTATGGTTGAGATAGTGGCCATGAGTGATGATGAAGCTGTGAGAGCTGGTGAAAAGAAAGTAGATGTGGTAGTGAAGTTTTTCCATAACATTTTCTCTATTGTTTATGCTTTTTCATCGCAGGTACAAAGGGTCAAGTATGATTCTTTTCTATTTCAATATCATCATCCAATTGATTTTGTCATAACTATCTATGATCCGGGTTCGGATTCGAGGACGAATCCATTTCAAGAGAAGGAGAATGACATGATCCAAGGGACAACATTTGACATGAATGCAGTCACTCAAGGAACATTAGAGCCTTTGCAATTGTCAACAGGCCCAATCACATGCCAAAGAGCTAAGAAGGTCACAGACGCAATAGCGGGGCCAGAGTTTGCATATAATAGATGCATTCATCCTTCTAGTTTTTACTTGCCTTATGAGATCGATTATCATTCAAATTCTTTAACTCCTATGGATTTATTATCTTTGATTGTTATTAAGCTTGGGAGTATGAATGATAAGGGAAAGGCAGAGTTGGTGAGAATAATTGGTTTCCAACGCTTTGTGTTTGACCCCGGCAATTGGATGTGGCTTTATATGTAAGAGGAAAATATCCAAGTTGAAACCAAGAGGAGATGGACCTTTTCAAGCCTTGGAAAGGATCAATGATAATGCATATAAGCTAGATTTGCAAGGTAAGTACAATGTATCTGCTACTTTTAATGTTTCTGACTTAACTCATTTTGATGCAGGTTCAGATTCGAGGTCGAATCCTTTTCAACAAAAGAGGAATGACATGATTCCAACCACACCAGAGACATTACAGGATGCAGCTAACAACTTGGAAGAACCCATGCAGTTGCCCACAGGTCCAATCACACGCCAAAGAGCAAAGAAGAGAGAGGCCTTTGCGGGACTAGCTCAGAGCTATGTGACCAGTTACAGCAACCAAGTCAAGTGCACACCAGAGACACATATGGGCATGACCAGAGAGGTCCCCAAGCTATTTCATTAGACCCAGATCAGCTCAGACTGAAGCATAGCAGAGCAGCTTTAGCACCAGCACCCTTTTGACCCGATTTGACCTATTTTGGGACTATGTTGAATTCGGCCAAATGGGGGCATTTTTGTCATTTTTGCTCGACATGTTGACTTTATTTATGATGTAATTAGCATGGTTGACTATGCCATTAGGCTTAATTTTGCTTAGATTTGTACTTAGCCGGAAGCACGTCAGTTTACTATAGCATGTAAGTACCTCAATTAGCTTAAGTGAGATTAGCTTCTAATCTTTGTTTTAAGTTATTTAGGTGAAAAATGACCTTAATGGTCGTGGTTGAGGTGCTTGACTTAGGGCTTTTGGTAATTTTAACTCTAGGGTCATTTTAGCCTTTTTACTCTTTTGTAACCCTTATTATATGACTCTTCTTTGTACTTTTGGGGAACCAACGTGATATACAGAATTTTGAAAGAGAGAAAAGCTTGAGCTTTCCATGGCTATGGCCAAAACCTTGTTGAGGGAGGGATTCCCCTTTTCAAGTTCAAATTGACTTATCTAAGCTTGGCAACTTAGTGGCGTCTCCATTGCTAGCAAAATACAATCTGATTTCATGCTTGTGGTTATCATGGACGTGAGTTTCATGGTGGTTAGGGGCTGATCTTGGTTGGGTTTTGTTCCTACAAAATCAGTATTCAAAGTTCTTGGGGTTTTGAGAAAGATGCTTGGGGTTTGCTTGGTTTCCAACCCAAGTGAGTTTCTTGTCATTTACACTCAATTATATCACTCTACTCGTGTTTGAACTCTATTGATTTTTACCCGATACTGTGCTCACACTCACTATCTTTTACCACTATTGAGTTCTTCCTCAATTTAATTCCCATAAAGGTCAACTCAGATGTAGTTCACAAGCTAGCAGAAACACAATGTATATATAGAGCAAGTGGAATAAACAAATATAATAAGTAATCACGGAGACTCAATCGAAAGAAACCTATAGCTAGAGTGCTCAGAATAAGAAAGAATGACGAGTTAGCTAAATGCAATAAATAAGCAAGTAAGCAATCAACGTGTCACTGAAGCAATCTTATGGTCACTCGCTCAAGTGTTTGAGCTCACATTTATTTTCTTCTCACACACACTCACAAATGTTTACACTCCAATGAAACACAATAAAGCACAAAGGATTTCAATTCGGCTATAACACAAATATAGTCTTTCAAACTCCAACCAATACAAACCAAATCAAATATCAATGTAACTCATGTAAAGCAATTCAATCAACTTGCAAATGGTCTAACCAAGCTAAGCACAATGCGACCAATTCTTTTTTTCCTTTTTTTTAAAAAAAAAACAAGTAGGTGACTCAGCTGCTTACGTAAATAGCTTACATGTAGGTCAAGTAAGCATGTCAATTCGGTACTGGTAAGTTACAAACCAACTAAACACCTTTTCCAACTAACTTGGTGATGCAGCAGCTTACCTTTTCAAGCACCTCTCTAATGCAATGATGGCTACTCAAGTTTCCATGTCAAGCTCATGAGTGCTTCCATTTTCAATGTCATGCTAATGATGGCTCACGCAAATCAGCAAGCACACTTGTTAATTCATGCTTCAACATAAACACATCAAGCATCTTACTCACGACAATATGTGTAACAAAGCAACCAGATTTGTCTCACAAAGTTAACAACACACAAGCTTAAGTAAACTTCAAGAGTAAGTCACGGCCTCATCAATCCATAAGCATTTCATTTTGTTTCAACACTCAATCACTCAAATGCCTCACCACAGCACTCAAACACACTTGTTTTCCTCACACTTCACAAGATTGCAACAACTTCACAAAGATTGCAAACAAGCTAGTTCACACAAATGCTAGGAGTAATGAAGTGCAATCTGATTTTCTCAAAGTAGATATGAACAATACCTATTGAAAACAAGCTAAGTGACATGCATATGGCAAGAACAAAGCAAGGGTGGTGATGGTTCTTCCTTGGCCGAATCTGATCTGATGCATTTCTTTTTGTTTTTTTTTTTTTTTTTATTTTTGAAACTAATAACTTAATAACAATGTTAAACACGTCCTAGTAACATAGAATTAACAACTAAACACTTGATTCAAGTAAATAAAACAAAACCCCCAATTTTGACCTAAGTAGCCAAAGATTAACTCAAAGAAATACTCATGATCAATCAAAAACACTCCAGGGCAGAATGTTATTCACGTTATTTTGATCACAAATCAACAAGAATCAGCAAGAAACAACAAGATCATATAATGGCCAAATCAAGGTGGAAGTAAAACCTTGATGCTGAAAATAAATCAACAAAAAACAAAGATGAAAACACAATCAAACAACACATAAAGATAGGAAAATCAGACCTTGGAACCCTGAGCTCTGATACCAAATGACAAGAAACTCACTTGGGTTGGAAACCAAGCAAACCCCAAGCATCTTTCTCAGAACCCCAAGAACTTTGAATACTGATTTTGTAGGAACAAAACCCAACCAATATCAACCCCTAACCACCATGAAACTCACGTCCATGATAACCACAAGCATGAAATCAGATTGTAGTTTGCTAGCAATGGAGACGCCACTAAGTTGCCAAGCTTAGATAAGTCAATTTGAACTTGAAAAGGGGAATCCCTCCCTCAACAAGGTTTCGGCCATAGCCATGGAAAGCTCAAGCTTTTCTCTTGTTCAAAATGATGTCTATTACGTTGGTTCCCTCAAAAGTACAAAGAAGAGTCGTATAATAAGGGTTACAAGAGAGTACAAAGACTAAAATGACTCTAGAGCTAAAATTACCAAAAGCCCTAAGTCAAGCACCTCAACCACGACCATTAAGGTTCTTTTGCACCTAAATAAACTTAAAACAAAGATTAGAAGCTAATCTCGCTTAAGCTAATTGAGGTGCTTACATGCTATAGTAAATGACGTGCTTCCGACTTAGTACAGATCTAAGCATAATTAAACCTAATGGCATAGTCAACCATGCTAATTACATCATAAATAAAGTCAAAATGTCAAGCACAAATGACAAAAATGCCCCCATTTTGCCGAATTCAACATATTTGCTTTTACTCGATACTGTGCTCACAATCGCTGCCTTTTACCACTCTTGAGTTCTTCCTCAATTCAATTACAAATCAACTCAATTGAAAGGAGACATCAACTTACAATTAACAACTAAACATGCTCTCAACCTTCCCTCCCTCTCGGCGTTTCCCATCCTGGATCGGCTCTGGGTCTTCTGTTTTACCCCGTGCCTTTCACCTCTCTTTTCCCGTTCTTCTTCTTAGATCTATTTTCATTTTCGTTTTCCTTTTTTTCTCAGATCGATTTGGTTTTCTTCCTTCCGTTTCCCCCCCTTTTTTTCCTCGCCTTTTCTGCTCTCCTTGTTTTCTTCCTCACCAGCCTTTCTTATGCCTCCGTCTGGTATCTCTGTTGTGGGGCCGCGGCTCCATGGTGCTGGCCGCAAAGCTGTTAGGGCAGTCTCTGTGGCTGCTAACACTTTGTCTCCTGTGAATCTTGACTCTGTTCAATTGATGCCTTCGACAGGTTATGTCAGCTCTTCTTCGGTCTCAGATCCAGCGCCGGCGTCCGTGACATGTATCAAGCCTTATGCTTCAGAAGGTGGTCCTGCTGGAAGTTTGGGTCTTTGCCGGTCTGGATATGGCGCTCCCTCTGAGTCAGTCAGCGTTGCTAGTACCTCTGGTATTGACAGTGTTGGTACTTCTATTGGCTGTCTGGTCGATGGTGACGTGAGTTTGAAGAATGAACGGCATTTGGGTTTTGATTCTGGTACTGATGGTGTAGTTGTTTGTGATTTGGGTCTTGGAAATGTAGATGGTCTTGCCGGTTGTTTGAGTTCTTGTAAGTCTGGATTTGGGTTACAATCTGTTTGCTCAGCTTGTGCTACTGAACATGGTGTTGTAGGGAGCTCTGGTGGCAGTTGGTTGCTGGGGATGTGGGTTGGTAGATGAGGTCTGTTTGGTTTCTGGCATTGGCGTTGATAGGGGTTTTGTAGGTTCTGGTCCTGGTATTGTCGGAGGTCTGAGTGTTTGTGGTGCTGTGGTTGGCAGTGATTCTGGTCTTTGTAGAAAGGGTAAACCGGTTGGGGTTGTTGGTTCTTCTAAATTGGATTGTGTTTCTGGTCTTGAGATTGATGGGGGAATTGTAGGTTCTGAATCTGTTCTTGGCGCCGTTGGTAGCGCTTACTGGTGGCTTGAAGTTTAATGTCTCTGGTTTGGGTGTATCTCATGGGCCTGTTGGTTGTGTAGTGTGTCTAGACCTGGTGGTGCAGGGGGGTCTGCTAGCAGCTTGGACTCTGGGGCAGGGGAGGTGAAGAATGGTTTGAGAGATTGGCGTGAGTTAGGAGGCTGTGCCAGCGTCTCCTGTAGTAGTAGGTGGGGGATTTCTGGTGGACCTAAGAGTTATGCATCTGCTCTGAATGGTTCTTTGGGAGTTGACCATCTCGATTCGACTTATTCGTCTACTGCTTTACATTATGTCACACCTAACATTATAGATGGTAAGGTTGTCGTGTGCCCATCTGCTGAAGAGATTGAAGAAGGAAGTGTGTACTGGAGGAATACTTTAGTAGGTTACTTTTTGTGAGAAAACGTCTCCCCTTCCAAACTGTCAATTCTATTGCTCACAAGTTATGGGGAAGGATGGCTTTGCTAGAAGTTATTACCTCCGATAATGGTTTCTTTTGTTTAGATTCAATAGCCTTCAATAGGCTAGTGTGGTGTGGATGAAGCCCCTTGGCATATGGCTAATAGACCTTTGGTTCTAAAACTTTGGCATCCAAATTTATCTTTGACTAAGGAGGATTTATTCAAGGTCCCGGTCTAGATCAGACTTTTTGATCTACCTATTCCTTTATGGATGGCGAAAGGGATTAGTTGTGTAGCTAGTGCAGTTGGGAGACCTCTCAATGCTGACCATATTATCCTGTCCAGGAAACGACTCAGTTTTGCTCGTGTTTGTGTTGAGATTGATGCCCGGAATTCCCTTGCTGAGGAGATTGCCTTCCAATACCCTAATGGCACTAGGGTCCTTATTAGGGTTGAGTTTGAATGGATTCCTGTGAAATGTTCAACTTGTGAAGTTTTTGGTCACTCGGTGAATTCTTGCCCTAAAAAGGCTCCTAGTAAGGAGGTTAAAAACCCTCTCTCGCGCCGTTATTCACAAGCCTATTCCGTCTACAGATAAGGACTCTACGATTGTTTCTACTAAGGATCAGGGGGGGCCTGGATCCCGGTCACTAAAAACAAGAAAGGTAAGGGTACTTCTTTGACCCCTGTAAGTTCAGGTGGAGTTTTGCCTCTGAATGCTGACAAAAATCTTGTTTTGGGAGTGTGTTCTGCTAATGAGTTGGACTCTACTTTGGTTATTCCTTCTTTGCCTGTGGTTTCTTCTGAGACAGTTTCTGTGGAGACAGATGGTATTTTGAAAGGAGAGTGTTCCCTTGATTCTTCATATTTTGGTGAGGATCTCCCAAATTCTGAGTTAAATGAGGGCTCGCCTTCTGTAGCTTTTGATTCACCCTCTCATATGGTTAACAATTTGGCTATTAAGGCTATGGACTCGCTGGATTCTAAGAAATTGGCTTATGTAACAAATCTAGAAAGAGTTCTGGTGGTAAAGGAGTCAGAAGTGGAAGTCCCCTAAATGGGGTCGTCGACGCTGATTTGTGGGTTTGGCCTTTTTGTTTATGTCTTAATGATTTTTTTGGTTGTTGGAATATTAGGGGTCTCAATGACCCTTTAAAACATGCTGAAGTTAGGAGGTTTCTTAGTGATGAGAAGCTCTCTTTGTGTGGTTTAGTTGAAACCAAGGTTAAAGAGGTTAATTTTATGAATGTCTCTCGTGTGATAAATCCTTCATGTAAGTTTTTTTACCACCCTGATACTAGCCCTTTTGGTCGTATCTAGATCTGTTGGAACCCTAAGTGACGTTGTTCAAAGTTATTCATTGTCGTGTGACTCATATTTTTCTAGGATGTGGAATTGTGTAGTTTCAGTGGTTTATGGGGAGTGTGACTACGAGAAGCGCGGGAACTTTGGGCTGACCTGATTACTAGTGGTAGTACTTTTGATGATTCCCCGTGGCTTGTTTTGGGTGATTCAATGCCAATGCCCGGTCTCCGATTGAGCATTGTGGTGGTTCTGTGGCTTGGCCAGCTTGGAAAGATGATTTGGGTTGTTGTTTGGGTCAGGCTAGGTTGGATGATCTTCAGTTCTCTGGTTGTAAGTTTACTTGGTTTTTAAGCAGATTCAGTCTCCTATTTGGCGCAAGTTAGACTGTGTTCTTGTTAACGCTTCTTGGGAGGTTGTCTTTTCCCGGGCTCTTCTGCCCGCTTTCTTCCTCCCCGTATTTCTGATCACTCTCCTATGGTTGTTAAGCTTGCAGAGCTCCCTAAGAGGATTATCCCCTAAGTTTCTTTCAGTTTTGGGTGGATCATCCTGATTTTCTCTCTGTTGTGATAGGGCATTGGGATATTGATGTTCATGGTACTCCGATGTTCCGTTTATGTTGTAAGCTGAAGAATGTTAAGTTGGCTTTGAAAAATTTAATGTTGAGCATTTCTCTAAGATTTTATGGCGAGTTTTGGAGATTAAATGATCTGGACAGAGTGCAGTGTGCTTTACAGGATCACCCTAGTGACCCTGCTCTGCTAGCTGAAGAAGCTCGTCTTTCGTTAAGTTATGGTGTTTTGAGTCGTGCTGAAGAAGGCTTCAATAGACAGAAATCTCGAGTCCAGTGGCTTAACCTTGGGGATCAGAATACTAAATTCTTTTTTACGGCTATGAAGAGTTTTCATGGTCGTAGTAAGATTACTTCTATTATAATAAGGAGGATGGGACCCATGTGGAGGAAGATGTCTTGGTTAGAGATGAGTGTTTCTTTTTTTGAGACCCTTTTTGGTCCTCAGCATGGTCAGCAGGATTTTGATAGGGCGGTCCTTCGTTCTGCTATTACTAGACATGTGACTGCTGAGCAGAGTGTGGCTCTTTCTCAGGAGGTTTCGGATGAGGAGATTAAGGCTGTCTTGTTCGGGTTGAAGGACAATAAAGCTCCAGTTCCATATGGTTTTAATTCGTAATTCGGGCTTCTTTAAGCAGTGTTGGAATATTGTGGGGTATGATGTCCTATGTGCTATTCACTCATTCTTTTCTTCTGAGCGTCTTTTGAAGCAGGTTAATGCTACATCCATTGCTCTTATTCCTAAGATTCCTAATCCTTCCCAGGTTAAGGATTTTAGGCCTATTTCTTGTTGTAATACTATTTACAAGTGCATTGCTAAGCTGATAGCGAATAGAATCAAGATTATCCTCCCTTCAGTTATCAGTCATAATCAATCTGCTTTTGTCGCAGGAAGGCGCATTAGCGACAATATTCTTTTGTGTCAGGAATTGGTTCGGAATTATCACCGGAATGGCAGTTCTCCGAGATGTGCTCTTAAGATTGACTTGATGAAAGCTTATGACACTGTTCGTTGGGATTTCCTGGTTGAGGTTCTGCAGACAGTTGGTATTCCAGAGAGGATGGTGGGTTGGATTCAGGAGTGTA